>KZ808644.1:67768-84227 GCA_000696205.2 Oncopeltus fasciatus | reverse complement strand
TCTCAAGCCCGGCGAAACAGTCAATACCGAGCGCTACCGACAACAAATGATCAATTTGAGTCACGCATTGATCGAAAAACGCCCAGAATGGGCTCACAGGCACGCCAAAGTCATTCTTCAGCATGATAACGCTCCTGCACATTCAGCCAGATTGACTAAGGAAACGATTTCTTCGCTTGGTTGGGAACTCCTACCCCACCCGCCGTATTCACCTGACCTGGCGCCTTCTGATTATCACCTCTTCTCATCGATGGGACACTCATTGGCGGAGCAACACTTCAACAATTTCGAAAACGTACGAAAATGGCTCGATGAATGGATTTCAAATAAAGATGAAGCATTCTTTTGGAATGGTATCCATATATTGCCCGAGAGATGGACAAAATGTGTAGAAAGCGAGGGCCAGTACTTTGAATAAAATATATTATACTTTTTTTTTAAATTACTGTGTATATATTTTAAGAAATAAACGACATTTTAAACTTGCATACCTGGTAATACAGTTTTCTGAAAATGGTGTATAAGCTCAAGACAGTCATTTAAAAAATAATTAATAACTCAATATTACTATGCTTGTTAATGTTTAAAAATTTTCTTTTCTTCCTAGTAAGTTACTTAATTTCTAATATGGTATATCCTATAACTGTCATCATAAATCCATGTATGATGGCAGATTTAATTAGTTTTATAAAACTTGTTTGTTGGAATTTTAATATTACTTCTTGAATGTTTCAAAATGGTTCGGATAATTACTTTCTTATGAAAGTTTAATAATTATATAACTCAAATGAAAAGCACCCCTAGATGAGCTATTTAGTTCAAGCAGCTATCTTCCTTAAATATTATCCTCCCCTTATTTGGAACTCAAATCAAGAAAGCTATTAATATCTCTGCTAACTCTTCCATGATCACACTGCCATAATTAATTCTTCCTGAGGTAATACAAAAGTACAATTAAAACAAATTCATCATGGAAGTGTTAATTTTTTTTTTTGCAAAATAAAAAATAAAATAAATTTTGGTAAGTAAAAATAAAAAATACCAAATTTTGGTAAGTAAAAATAAAAAATACCAAATTTTGACAAAATTTAGGCATTTTATTATTATTATTTTATTTTTATTTATTTATTTTTTCCTCTCAGTTTTATGGATTTATAATGTGATAATGCTTTTTCTCAATTGCATGAATGAATTTTAATTGTTTGTAATTTAGGTATTGCTAAATGATTTTAATGTTCTCAAATTGTATTTACCTTGGGTTTTAGATTCAACTTATTGTCAGGCACATTAAGAACAAAGTAAAAATACATTTTTCTTTCCCTATGTAGAGAGAGTTGATTTTATTTTGAAAAGGATAAATATCACATTTTTCAGTATTTATCTTGTCTAAGTCCTCTAAATACCAAAGCAATCTCTAAGCCTCATATATTATATGTATTAACTCATAATTAATTTATTAATTTTTTTTTCCTTCTAGGACAACGAGAAGAGAAGCATTTTAAAGGAGCTTAAGGAGGATACATGCATGAATGAAGAAGAGTTACCACCTGTTTTGGAGCCTGCAATTCCACAAAAGCCTCCTACTCCTAAGCCAATAGAACCCATTCCTGATCCCAAGCCAGAGCAAGAAGCCATGAACATTAAAGATAATTCTATGGATGGAGCAATGAAACAGCAGAAGATCACAGACAATAATTCTGAATCAAATTCTAAGAAAGATCACTTAAATCTTGAGCCTCCAAAAAGTATTCCTATTCTTGAATCTCCTAAGGAATCTCAAAATGTCCCAGAAAAAGATTTAATCATACCAGAAAGGATTGAAACTGAAAAGAAAGTTTCCGTTCTTGAGACTTTGCACCATGAAAAATTAGAGAAAGAAAAACAAAACTCTAATTTTCAACCACCTAATTCTGAAAGGTTTGATAGAGAGAGACTTCTTGAGCCAATCAATTCAGAAAGGCCAGAGAAGAATTCAGAAAAGCTTGAAAGGTGTTCAGAAAGGCTTGATAGGAGTTCAGAAAGACTTGATAAGGAAAGAAAATTTTCACAGTCAAATGACCCTTTGAGTATTGAAAGAGAGAGAAAAATGCTTAGTTCTGACCCATATTATATTGATAGGCTAGACAGAGACAAAAGATTGTCTCATTCTGAGCCTTTCTCACAGCATGAAAGATTGGAAAGAGATAGAAGAATATCTCATTCAGAACTTTACAATCAAGAGAGAGAGAGGAAAATGTACCTTGACAGTTTAAATTTGGGTAGGTTGGAAAGAGAACGAAAATTGTCTCCACCAATTGTTATTCTCGATGATGATGTAATTCCTCCCAAAGAGGAGAAGCGACCAGATTTAAGGAGTGACCCTGAAGAAGGCATTCATAAATCAGATGATTCTAACACTAATCCTGATTCTGTAAAACCACCTGATATGCCTAGTCTTGGAGTTTATACTCCAGATTCAACCACTAATTCTGTTCAGTCTCTCCACGGGTACAACCAGTGTGATATTGATGTAAATCAGCTTGGAGGGCTGTCATCCCCTGCATCCATATCATCAAATGATATGCCTCCTTCAGTACCTGAGCAATCACCTCGTCCACCATCAAGTGCTCCTTCAAGTTACAGTGATTGTGCTCAGCAACAACAGCAGGTCCCTCCTCCTCAACCACTTCCACAACACCCACCTCCCCCACAGCCCTCTCCACAAACCACTTCATCTAGTCAAAAAAGGGAGAGCATGTCCCACTCACATCACCACTCCCACACTAGCCATCTTGTGCCATCTCATGCAATGCACATGCCTGCATCTCCTCTAATGGCTCAGTACCAGCAGCAAATTCCCCCTTCTCACCACCAGCTCCTAAAGCCTTCAGCAACTGGTGGGAGTAGCAGTAGTGGCAGCAGCAGTAATCGGAGTAAACAGCAACATAGTCAGAAAACTAGATCTACTCCACCAAACCCTTCACATTCTTCTGCCCCATCCCATCATCAGTCCCCCCACATCTCTCATGTCCACCAGAGTGTCACCTCTGCTTCTTCTCCAGGTCCTCATCCTTCACACTATCCTCCTCACATCCAAGGAGTCATTACTCAGAACAGCCACTATGTGATGCCTCAGGGTGGAACTTATGTTACTTTAGCCCAGCATCGAATGGCCCAACAGAATTCTTCACAGAGGCTTGGCTCTTCCTCTTCCTGTTCAGGCGCGACTCCAAATTTTTATGTTCAGTCGGCTGGGGCTGTGCATTCTCAAAATCCACAAGCAACTCCTCCTGGACACCTTGCTAAACTGCAGCAAATGACTAATGGGTTAGACACTCTCCCTCCTGGCTGTGGAACCATGACTCCTCCTCCTCCTGTTGACCTTACTCCTCCTCCACCTTCTCATGCCACCCCTCCTCCAGCAAACCTAGCCACGTACCATAACTTCTACAAACAAACCATGTCTGGATCAAGTAGGACAGGGCGGAGTTCAGTACCTATGCCTCAGATGTCTCCAGCATCATCTTCAGGAAGGACTAATGTTGCTGCTCTCAATCCCAACAATCTTATGGCTCAATACCCTCAGTTCAATGTGAATGGGTATCGAGTTGGCCAACAAACCCCTGCTGCTGTTACCAGCTATATCACCAATACTGCTGGTTTCATCAATCAGACTCAGATAACTCCCATGCAGATGATGAACATGCAAAGTCAGTATGCCAATGAGCCCCAGCAGAATCCAATGTATTATACTTACCCTCTGATGCAGTCATTAAATAGTAGTATGAGGCGGTAGGGGTCGGCCAAAAAATCTGTGATTTCTTCTCAAATTAATAAAAATGTAAATAATGACAATGTTAAAAATTATAAATAATTTATTTGAAAGTAAGCTGTACAGTTATTAATTTGATTTATAATCAAAACATGAAATGGTCAAAAATGTATTAAAAGAAAGATTTGTCAATAGTTTTATTTTAGTTTTGTAATATATAAAAATATTTTATATTGTGAAATTTTTATGTATAGTATTAATCATCACGCAGAGTGCCTCTCTGATCTTAGTTTTATTGTTTTATTACAGTATTATTTTCTACATGTTCCCTCTATGTTTTATATAAATTATTTTTAATTTATCAAAGTATTTTTATTTGAAAGGAATCTTTTATCTGTTATCTATTAGGTTATTTATTGCACTGAAAGGTCTTTCTTAATCTACTTAAATGTCTATAAAGCTTGTTAACACTTTGTTACATGTCTGTATATATGTATGTCTTATAGGTTAAGTTTGTTAAGACAAAAATTTTAGCTTTTTTAATAGCCAATATTGTTTGTTATTGTCTGTATGTTAAATCAATATTTAATAATGAAATAAATGCTCTAGATGCACTTCTGTCAGAACATGTAAAAAGTTATCATCCTTTTATATGTATAAAAAGTAATATATATATAAGTATATGACACTCTTAAAAGAATTTAAAAATGTTCCAACTTAAAAGTTTGATTGTAAATATAAAATATTAATATTTAAATGAATTCCACTACCTCACTTTCTTTTCTTCTCAAAAACACATTATAAAATTCTCATATAAAGAAAAACTTCCTCGGTTAGAAGTTAATATGACAAAAGAAAATTAACTACAAACAAAGCTTGATGCTAAAGAAGAATAACCTTACACAAATTTGAGACTTAACTTTTTTTGTGAAACTTTCAAACAATTCTGAAGGGTATGGATTTATGCATTGTCTCTTTGAGCTAAAGGAGATCATTTCAGATAGAACATATCCTACGTATATATTGTAAACATATTTACTGTGTTATTATCATCTTGGTGATTTTAAGTGCTTTCATACTTTGTCAGTGTTAAAGGCCAGACATATCACAAATAAGTAAAAAAAAAAGGCACAACAGGCCTTATAGACTCTAGGAGGAAATACATTTTAAGGATGTATTTATTCTTGACCAATGGCATACTAGAAAAGGCATAGATTTTTTTCCACCTTAGTGAAGAATGGTACACAATTAGGGCTGGTTGTTCCCTTGGAGCACACCAGGAATGCTCTAAGTTATTACAAATAGAAGCACAGAAAGTAAGAAAAGTTACTTGTGCACTGTGAGCATTGAACTGGGGACATTTTACTCAATAGCCCAGTATCTTAAACACCAGACCACCGACCACAAGGTAAGTAAACTAAGTAAATTCTTTATTTAAAAAAAGTTTTTCAAATTAGTAAATTTGATCTTATTATTCTGAAAAGACAGTTGTGGGATAGTAGGTTACTCACTTAGCCTGTCCAGAGAGAAGGTGGTGAGGTCAAGGGATCAAAAATTTTTCATCTCTGTGCCAAGTGAGATATAAAGTTAGGATTATACTATATAATAGGTTATGCATTATTCCTTTTCACTGTTTCTGTACTGTTGGTATCTCAAATTTCAGGAGTTTTAACAGTTGTGTTTAATATAGCAAAAGTGTATTAATGGCGGCTTGAATGATGAGTCTGAGGACACCAATTTGAAGATGTGATGTTTTGCAATACGATATTTAAGAATGTGCTGCCTCTCAAATGAGTTGGTCAAACATTTGTATTCAATAAGAATATATGATAAAATTTGATTTAATTCAAATTAAAACTTGAACTCAATGAAAAAATGTATAGGAAAGTGGAGAAATATTTTTACATGAAAAAAAAATGCATGTAATATGACAGTAATGCTTTACTGTCAATATATTTATTGTTGTTTTATTACAACTTTTGATATTAAATCATTGTTTAAATCCCAACAATGTTTTTTTAATTTTTTCTTATTACCCTAAAATTGTGTATAGTAGTAGAATTTAGCCAATAAATCCGGTATTGTATTATTATACAAATAAAGATGTGAATACATTTTCATGATAGTAAATTAAATGAAAATGGAATAATAGTATAATATTTTCTAATATTTAATACAATAATTTATAATGGGTAATTTCTCTTCTTGACTACACTTAATAGGTTCTTTCAAGAATTCTGTACAAATGCTGTAAATATCAACTTAAACAGGAACTAGGAGAGTAACAAGGATGATTTACAAACTGGAGTAGCTGCCCAGAGCTGATAATCACCTTGAAATTAATAATGGATGTATACAAAAGAAGAAACTAAAAACAAGTCATAACTATTGTAGACTTCAAAAAAGCCTATCATTGATACAACATATCTTTAATGTTGAATGTAATAAAGAATTTTGGACTACACCCCAAATTAATAAGAATGGCAAAAGTGACCCAGATGACGAAATATTAAATTCAGAGGACTCTCTGAACCATTGCCAGTTAAAACAGAACCAAAAAGAGATGGTCTACCACCATTGCACTTCAATTGCATTCTGGAATATGTGATGAAATGGTACAAGAAGTACACCCTAAAAAGAAAAAATGTTCAAGTAAGATCAAATCAACTTAAAATGCTCAGTATTCACAGACTACTTGGTATTACTAGCTTATAACATGCCACGAATTGATTCATAAGCCTAGAAACTATTTCAAAGAAAATAGGACTCCAGATAAAAGAACAAGATTTACTTACAAGAAGTAAATCACAACAGTTAACTACAGAAAAATAAAAATAGTGGAACTATTTAAATACCTTGAAGAAATTATATAACTTGAATGAAAAACCTGCTTGGAAAGAAAGAACTAATCAATGATAAAGGCTTAAAAATTAACATGAGCTTTATACAATAAAATGCCTTTCGATCAAAACAAAATTAAAATTCTACAAGATTCAGTCCGGGGTATTACTATATGCATGTCTTTTTAAAACATGCATAAATAAAAATTAACAAAAAGGACTGGGGAATGTTGCCAAATGAAGAGGTGTACAGTAGACTGAAGCCCATTACGGATACTATTTGTATGAAGAGAATTTCTCTTGGCCACGACATGAGGACACCAGACACTAGATTGATAAGAAGAATCAAAGATAAACTAAAATAAGATGAAAAATTAGAATGGATCAAGGAAATTCAAGAGAACATAGAAGAACTGGAAATAACTCAGAATTTTCCAGATCACCAAGTTTCACATTAAAATAAGCAAAATATGCTTGTCTGACAAATGTACTAATGTTTGTCCTTTGACTGGGAATGATAAAATTGCCACGTATATAACAAAACGAATCGGGGCTGTTTTCGACGTTTAGGAATAGAGGTAGCCATAAGGAAACGTTTCAGCTCAAATACTCTACGTAGTTCTGTACACTCCCATAATGAAATACTAAATACTGCTTACCGACACACAACGTTTCACCACAGTATAACAGAAGTAACTAAACAGGCAGGTCTAGACCAGCATGAGCCCCCACTCACATAGAAACCGAACGTGGCGTGATAGAAGAAAACTAAAAAAAAGATTTTAAACCAGCAAGCCTAATTCTATAGAAAAAAAGCTAAAAAATCTTACTAAACAGAAATTGAATTTCAAATTGTTCCCCATACAACAAGGGGAATGTTCCCCATAGGCTTTGTTATACAAAGCATTTGGGAGTGAAACAAGAGATTTTAATAAATGACAATAATTATAATACGATGGGGATGGGGTCATTGATAGGGACTTACAAGGATTTAAAAAAATACACATACACACCCACCCACAACAACAAAGACCCCACACCAACACTCATTTGAGAGAAAATTACAAATTTCTGTAATTAAAATTTTTCAGAAATCATAAATGTGGAAAAAGTGAATGCCTGTATTTTTTAGGTATCTAAAACACATACACCTTAGTGCACATTAACAACAGAGTACAAATGGACGATTTTGTACCCAAAACTGGATTGATTGAATCTTTAACACACGACTTGAAAAAAAGAAAAAAAAAAAAGAGCGCTACATCTTGGAGATAAACGTGTGAATCTGGGGTAGCTCAGGGGATCCGTTCAGGTTTCGCAATTGTGATACTTCGGGTTCAAATCCCACACTAGGGGTTATTTATTTATTTATAAATAAAGGCTTGTCCTGAGCCATGGATGTTTAGAATGGGGGAGTCAAGCTATTCACGTTGATAACGTGACACGACTTATGGAAGAAATTTTCTCCGGTCTTCCATTTGCGAATCTAAAAAATATGGACAGTTCAAAATTGTATACAAACACGCGCATACATATGTGTGTGTATGTGTCCGTCTGTATGTCTAGGTGTAAACTGTAAACATATTTTTTAAAGGTTTTCGAAAATAACTCGTTAAGGACCCTTCCTATAAATCCCTATTTACGAATGTATCTGCGATGGGGGGGAGCGCTTCCCTGATAGTCTAGAGCAAATTTCCACGTCATACCTTTTACGTTAATCTTTCTTTCCGGTTGTAATAATTTCTTGATTTATTCTTATCCACCTTTAATGACACAATGAAAACTCCTGCGTAACAGACTTTTTTTTTCTAAGACATACTTAATGTTTTGCTAAATCAAAGTAAGTAAACAAGATGGCCTTAACAGCTTATTTTTTTTTTTTTTTTTTTTTTTTTTTTTTCCTGTGTTAACCTCCCTTGCAACCACTAAGGGTCATAGAGCTTATTTTTACAATAAATTTCCAATATTTCTTTTACCTGTAAACATAATATTCTAAAAAGAATTTCTATAATTCTTGAGGATATATCTAGAAGTCTTTGATAATACATATTTTACAGATGTTTTAATTTCTAACCTAGTTTTACAAAAATAATTTTTTCCTTTCGGATTATCTTCAACTTTGTGTTAGGTAAGTTTTTTTTTTCATTAAAAAAAATTACGAACGAATGACTGGGCTATTTATGTATTCTTAATACCAGAAGTGCTTATAATTGAACTTTACCACTGTTCAAAATTTATTTATTGATTTATTTATATTAGTGTTTATTTTTATTAAAAAAGTATTTAAGTTCGATAATGACCCATAATAAATCTATCGTTTTTTAAAGCTGATCGATGGGTGTAATGGTATTTTAATTTTCTTCTTTTATAGTTTAAGAGTTTTAGCTGATTTAACTTCAGA
Source organism: Oncopeltus fasciatus (assembly GCA_000696205.2). Taxonomy (NCBI): domain Eukaryota; kingdom Metazoa; phylum Arthropoda; class Insecta; order Hemiptera; family Lygaeidae; genus Oncopeltus; species Oncopeltus fasciatus. Next base: position 75,235 of record KZ808644.1, on the reverse strand, counting down.
ATATCAAGCTATATACGATGCCCTTTGACGCCATCTTTGAGATATTTTTCAACTCTTCACCTATCTTACTTAGCGGAAGCTAAAATACGGCAATTTAAAAATTTTCAACAGATTTCAGCTACATGAAACCATGTTGTCAGAGGCATTGGAGGAAAAAACCTGTTGCTCTAACAGTTGAGCGAGACGTACACTGAATTCGTTTGCACTGAATCTACAATTGAGCTCTTTAATGAAATGTCTTGAAGTAAGAGCTGTATTCATTAAAAATAATTCACTAACTCGCACAAAGGAGTGTGCACTCTTGTCTACATATACATCAATGAAAAGAATTTATGCTCCAGTAATACACATAGATATTCCAATGATAAGCTGAAAATGGAATCTTTTTCGAATATAGGAGAACTCAAGATGAGTCCTAATTTCAAGATTCCTTTAAAATTGGCTTTGCTTTCTGATCTTTTTGGGTTAGAATTATTTAAGTTACTTTTATGTATCCATACAGTTGCCTTTAGGCACTGTCAACAGATGATATGAAGTACAAATCTTAACTATTAATTATTAAAGTATGGATTATGATACTCACTCTAAAATAGATAACTAAATCCTGTATTTATTGAATAAAAAATAATCGTTGTTTAAATAAGAAAACACTAAACATAAAGATGGAATAAATATGAGACTTTATCTATTGGACAACCTCAAATTCATGGATTTACATAAGCTAGAACATAAGTTGAATTAAAAAGCATACCTATAATTAGCTAATTTCTTTTGCATTTTTGACTGTAATGCCCAAAAACTGATAATCAAGTATTTTGTTGAATATTCTGTTTTCTAACCTCCTTGCCCATGAAAGATTATGTGTTAAAGTTAGACCCCTCATATAAGCCTCACTTTTGTGTAATAATCACTACGAGTCATTCTAATGTGAGCAAATAGGTTTTAGCCTAAGCAAAACCTCTTCATAAACTAATTTTTAGTGATAGTTATTGAACTTTAGGAGATTAAAGCCTTTTATTTTTTTGCCTAATGGGCGATTTTGCATAATTGACATGATACTATTTGTTCTAGCCTAGTAGGTTAATTCTCCCGCGTTTTGAAGTTAAGTAAATATTATAAATATAAATATTTCTCTGTTAAGTAAGTACTTCACTAAAAATTCGACATTTGAAATTTCCTTAATTTATCTTTTTTGTGTTATGCAAAATTCCAGTGTTAACAATAATAATAATAATTTTGTGTTTTTTGTTGAGAAATTTCTTAAGTGGGAATGGAAATAAATTTAGTAGATTCAAAAGGAGAGTTTGTTGACCGTAGATATTATTCTAAGATGGTTTTAGTTGGGGTTCGGTCGAGGTAGATCCAAAAAAAAAAAAAAACACAAATTAAAAAAATGTATTTTTTTAATAAAGGATTATCTGCCAACGTTTCGGCTTACATTGTAAGCCATCTTCAGGGCTATCATGAAGATAAGAGAGGACGTCCTCACTGGACAGTCATGGAAATGTGAACTTAGGGACAGGACGTCCTCTCTCGTCTTCATGATAGCCCTGAAAATGGCTTACAATGTAAACCGAAACGTTGGCAGATAATCCTTTATTAAAAAAATATATTTTTTTAATTTGTGTTTTTTTTGGATCTACCTCGACCGAACCCCAACTAAAATCATCTTAGAATAAATTTAGTAGGTTTCTTCCCGGTTAGTCAATGAGACTGCCGTAAAAATAAAAATAAAAGTCCTAAGATGATTTTAGTTGGGGTTCAGTCAAGGCAGATCCAAAAAACACAAATTTAAAAAATGTATTTTTTAATAAAGGATTATCTGCCAACGTTTCGGGTTACATTTTAACCCATCTTCAGGGCTATAGAAATAAAATGTCATGAGAATACTATAATAATTGAAATTAGTATAATAGAGAATTATAATATAATGTGATATCAAGAGTATGAATGTAGAAAGCTATGTAAGAAAATTTGAAGTTTATGAAAAACAATTTGAAAAAGAACCAATTTGAAAAAACATGCAAACAAACATCTTATTGACAAGAAAAAAAAATTTGAAATATCATTAGAGCAGTAATTTGCCACACCTACCTATCATGAAGATGAGAGAGGACGTCCTGTCCCTAAGTTCACATTTCCATGACTGAACTATATAAATTTTACTTTTTCACAGAGCGAAAAGTAAAAGGAGTGGGGGTAGCAGGTACAAGGCGGAAGGTGTAAATGGAAAGCGGACTGTTACAAGAGAGGGCAATAAAAGGACAAAGGAAAAAAAGGGAGGGTATTATTGGGAACAAGTGACTTTGGAACTGGGAAAAATGTTTTGACAGGTTTATTGAGAAGGAAGGCTGCAGATTTTTAGAATGTTGAAAATGTTAGAATAAGTTGAGGAAATTTGTTGTATGTCTTTGATTTTCTTGGTGACCGTGGGGTGTAAAGATGGTATCGTGATCGCTGAGGATCTTTGTCATCAGAAAAAGTATACAGGGAAATTCGAAGTATGGAAGTCGGAGTTGTAAACAAAGGAAAGGAGAGGACTGAGGATTCGCCTTGTTGGACGCAGTGAATTGAGGAAGGGAGGAGCCGGAAACATTAGTTCATAAAGGTTGGAATAGGTTAAAATTTTAAACGCTCTATAGTAACTTTTTTTGCTTCAAAAAGCACTTTTTATTCAAGAAACTTCAAAGTAATTTTTTATTTTTTTTTTGGTGGAATTTTTTTTTTTTTGTGCAATAATTTGACACATATTCTGCTAAGTTGAGCTAATTTATTTTTCTTGCTAATTAAAAATAAATTTTTATTTATTAATTAAATTATTCTGTTAATAATAACATCTTGTAATTTGATGACAGATCCTATAAATCCCTATTTACGNGATTTTTTTTAAAATTAATAAATCTTTATTTATTACATTCTGTTATTAATAACATCTTGTAATTTGATGACATAGAGAAATTACAATAGAAAAAAATTATAATAAAAAATTAAAAATAACAATAAAATAAATAAGTGAACATCACTGTGCAGGGAGAAGAGGCCCATCGACCCTACTACTAATAAGTGTTGGAGGCCGCTAGGCCATCTCCGTTTAAGTCGACGGGGAGGATTGTAATGATTGGAGTCCGACGATAGGGATTGGGTATGTGGATTAGGATGAAATTGTAATATACTATGGAAGAGTGCGAAGCGGGTGGAGATGAGACCTTGGTCGAAAGGGATATCAAAGTCGTGATGAAGGGTAGAGTTGGACACATAATATGGAGCGTTAGCAATTATTCTGAGAATTTTGGACTGAAAGGATTATATTCGTTGGATATTGGAAGGCTTAGCGGCATCCCACAGTTCTGCACCGTAGGTCTTGTAGATGGTCAGTTTATTTTCTAATGTGAGCTGTGAGCGCCTATTTATAAGGCTATATAAGAGTCCGTGGTGTCTGTTGAGTTCTTGTCGTTTGATTTTAGTATGTTCATTCCAGTTGAGTCGTGAGTCAAGGTGGAACCCAAGGTAACGGACTGAATCGGAGAGAGGTTTAGGGATGTTATTTCCTGGTAAATATCATTTAAAGAGTTAGAAATGTTTACTGAATGTAATTTCAGTATTAGCATTAAGTTGTACTTCAATTTATAGCTATTCGTATTTAGCTTTATGTAATCCTAACTTCAAATAGTATTTATCTGGGGTAAATGCGGATAAAGTAGATTATTTAAAGTTTTAGTCTTCCTATAGATTATTAGGATTACCTTCAACCACAAGTTCTATTAAAATAAAATAAAATTTTCAATTTTAGAGCTGAAATTTTTTAGATTTTCGTTCTGAAATCAACTAGTACTTGTATATAATTATGTATAAAACATTAGATTAGTATTTATGAAAATCTGAGTACTGGGAGTGAGAGTTAACCTAAATATTTTCCTAAGCTCCAGGGACAGTAAATTACCATCTGAACATACCAACTTAACTTGGACTATGGAGAGGGGGGGGGGGGACGATTTATTTGAATTAAAAAAAACTTAGATGGGGAATTTTAACGCCATAACAAATATAATTTATTTATAAGCGGAATAAAATTTAACACAAATATACACACACACACACACACACACACACACACACACAAACACACGTATATGTATATCTGATTGTAAGTTATTGTGCGTCCTCAGTTACTAAAGTAATGAATCAAAATTCAGTATTTAAGATTCTTTTTGTGAACCGTTGAAGGAGTACTTTAATAAATGAAATCGGGGAAAGGGAGGAGGAGTTTTGAGAAAGACTAAGAGTTGTTGAATTGTTTCCTTTTTTTATTTTTAAGAAACGAATCAGTTTTAAAACTTTATGGGTCAAAAAATTATTTTAATGAAAAACGTGCTCTATAACTTTGCTACGAAAACACCTATTAAGGGACATATTTACTAAACTAACTGAGAAGGTTGAGTGTTTCTCCCACTTTTATTTAATCTCGGGCTGTACAGAGCCAAGTTTAATGGTTTTCCTCTTACACTTATTGCCTTCCTCGATTTATAAGATATAATTCTTTATTTACTCTTATTTATGCCCATGTCTAATGAAACATGGGAAATCTGCTTAATTTACGCAACTCTTGTGTAAAGATTATCTATTGTGATACAAAGTGGGCCTGTGAGAGTATGAGAAATGGTACAATTAATGAAAATAAAATTTTGTTTTGTTGAATAAAATAAAACTGGAATTGTTTAAAATAATAAACACTTATTTGAAGGGGAGTTATGCCAAAAATCAGGTGTGTTTTGTAATTTAAAGACGATAATTAATTGAAAACTTATGCGGTGAGATGGACACGTCGGGTGATATTTATACTGGCGAGTATTTGATTGGCTGAATCCAGGTAAAATGTATTATGTCGGATTGAGAACAATGTGAATTATTCCCAAAATTTCATTCTCTGTAGTAATTTTGAGATAATCTGGAGTAAAAATAAAAATTTACTAGAAGAAGAAGTTGGATCAATCCAAAAAATTATACTAGCACTTTATACTTCATTATATTACTCTAAAAATTGCTCGAGGTAGACTAAATATATTTCGTAATTTTGTTACAATTGATATTGTTGTGATTGCTGTAATATTTTCTTAATTTTTGCACATGTATATTGCCATTAATTGGTCACCAACTTATGCTAATGAATGAACTGGAAGCAGACTTAAGAATGCGAAATTAAATCCAACCAGATTTGTGAATGATCAATAATTGGACTTCTTCTACCTTTGGTTTTTTCAGAATCGGCTTACAACCCTCCGAACAAACCAATTACGTTGAAAATATATGTTACTTGACAGGTTTCCCCGCTAGAGAATGGATGACGAAGAAGAAGGTGGAGGAAAGAAGGAACCTTTGTTCGTGGAAGGAGTAGACATAAACTCCATCAGCCAGGCAGAGCTCCTGCGCCACGTACAGGGGATGCTGGACGAGCTGGTGTTCGAGCGCGCCGAGCGAGGGCGAGCGCAGGCCGAGGCTGACCTGGCGCGCACCGCCTGGTCCAGTGTGGAGGACGAGTTGAAGACGGCCCGCTGCAGGCTGTACACTCTGAGGCTGGAGGCAGAACGAGCCGGCGCCACAACCTCCGAGGAGCAGTATATCATACTGCCGGAGACGGGTCCCAGGAAGGAACGGCTAGAGGCTGTGGTCAAGGGAATGGCAGAACGCCTCCCTGCAGCCTTCGACAAGAGGTGAGAGCCTCTACGCATAAACACCAACACAACTAAAGGAGAGACAATGAGATATCAATGTGCTTAGGTTAGGACTGCAGCCCTGGCGGAGCGAGGAAGGCGCCGTGGACACCGGTAAGGAGGTAGTGACCGCGGTGGACAGACACTTAGCCTTCGCCGAAGAGCAGCTGACTCGGGTGACCAGCAGCAAGAAGTGGAGCAGGGTGAGAGAGCGCCACCTTCGCACCTTCTACCAGGTCCAGCAGATCGAGGTGGAGGAGAGCAAAGCCTCCTTGATCCACCAGCTGGGGACAGTCCATCAGGAGAGCTTCTACAAGATACAGGACTTCTTCAAGAAGATCATACAGAAGGACCTCTTTCTCATGCTGTGCCTCAAAGATAGGATCGCATCACTCAAGAGTCTAGTGGGTATATTTAATATATTTGTAGTGTGGATAATGTCATACACATTATTTTATTTATTTAACTGCTTTTTCAACAATTTATGGTCATGGGGCTATCTACAGGTTACCTTCTTATTTCAAACATCTGTTACTTCCCACAAGATTGCGATCCCTCGGCTACACAGCTTCTCAAAACTTACGTTATATTAGAATAAAAGTTCGTCCTTAAACACAATCCAAAATCTTGTCTCATTATTCTAAAAATTGAGGTCCAGTAATGAATAACTGAAGAAAAACTTTCAAAAGTTGCATCATGGAACCAATATGAATAGATAAATAATCTAAAAGGTTATTTCCACCACCAATGAATATAGAACTATCATACCTTCTATTATCCGTCTTCATTGGTTTCTGCAAAACATCTTCTGTTGGCCTACAGAAGATGGTTTGCAGAAGATGGTTTGCAGAAACCAATGAAGACGGATAATAGAAGGTATGATAGTTCCAATATGAATAGCTTGATTTCTCATCATGAAATCTGCCAAAAATATTATTCAAGATTAAACAAATTAAAAAGTATTAATTTGTTAACTGATGTAATTATTGTAAAATCAGATACATTGCATTGTATGTTCTATCAGAGATATAGACTTCCACAAGTAGCACAATAGCTAGACAGAATGGTCTGAGGTGGGTTAATGACGTCACAGATTGGAGTTGTGCAGAAGGAAGTTGGGCTGTTGTCTCCGCCCACAGGAACTTGTGACGTAAAACTTTCCCCGTGCACTCCCTTGTGTAGGGGTGGTAGATAGACCTCGGAGGGGAAGTTCTTCAGAATGGTGGGGTTGGGGGAAGCCATACACCGATTAGCTGCAGTCCCACCTGGATCTGTCCCGCCATCGCACTTTCCCAAGTGTGCACAGATAACAGCGGGAGGTCTTTCGGCACTAGAGACAACTCCTACAGGCTCAAACTGTCACAGTCTACCGGCCATATAGCTATTAGCAAATTCACCACCGCAGGAAGTGAATTCTTACACCGATTCTTTACGCCCATAATAAATAAGAACTAATGGGAGATGGAGTGTAGTGAATTGTAGCCAATTTAGAACAATGTTAAAATATATCATTTTAGTTCTATACAAAATCTAATTATTTACCCGGCATATTTAAACCTTGCAGTTTTTCTGTAGTGTATTTAAAAAAAAATTCGCAATGTTTTTACAATAAATTAATTTATTTTGAAAACACATTAAGATAAATAATAAACATAGCTATATATAAGTTAAATTTTTCCTTAGAAAAGTAATCCTTACAAACTATTTTGTAGGCTATAGAGTGTTTTTCCTGTTTCTATTTATAGAATATATATATATA
>KZ808644.1:57062-67722 GCA_000696205.2 Oncopeltus fasciatus | reverse complement strand
TATATATATAAAACTTCAATAGGTCTAAATATTTTCTTCATGGAAATTAATTAATTGCTAAAATATTGTGGAAAATATATAATATTAAACAATATTAAAATATTATGGTAATTAGAAATATTAATTATAGAAAAATTAAAAGATCTAATAGAAAAACAGTCATTTTCTTTATTATTTTTAGAGATTGGAAATATACTGTAGAAAAAAATATAAGTAAATGTCGAAGTAGGTTTTAACCTTTCAAATTTTTTACCTTTAGTCCTGAAAACTTCCCTTTCTTAATAATTAGGAAAAGTTTCGTCATTACTTTTGTAGAATTTTTTGTACAGCATTAATACGATTTATTACGGAAGTCAATTATTAATACAGTATTTTGTTAACTCCTGCTGGACGGATTATATCCTGGCAGTTATGTATATAAATATTTATAGATTTGTTGTATTTCATTAAAAATGTATAAATTTATTATTATTAATATAGGTAAAATATAATTTTATAATGAATTTGAGGGTTGAGCAGGTACTCCTATCTTATTTTAACTATTATTTGTAATATTGAATGAACAAAAGAAAAGATAAAGATCTTTTTGACAAATGTCACACTTGGTTACCTGCAGGATTAAAACTGAATATTAGTGAACCAAATATCTTTTAGTCGAGTACTATTATGGCTAATATAATCCATTTTCAGAATTCTACTTAAATCCATCTTCACATCATGAAACATCACGCCTTTGGTTTCTCGCTTCTTCCAGTTTTGATGAAGAGTTACTGACTCAAGTTAAATTTGTGTTACATATTTACTTTTTCCCTCCTTTTTTTTTTTTTTTTTTGTCTTTAGAAAGAACAGAGGAGGCAAGCCCTCGCCGAAGACCAGAAAGGTCTACTCGCTCTGAAGAGCGACATGAAAGCCCTCCTGAACCAAATCGTGAAGGGCTACAGGAAGGCCAAGATGTACGAGAGCAACAAGCTTTTGTCCAATCATTGCGACTGTCTCATCAGGAGCAAGGAAAAAGAGATAGAAGAATTGTGCCAGAAAAAGAAGCTCGTAGAAGAAAAATTGGCGATAAATGAGGCCACTAAAGCCAAGTACTTAGAGGTGATGAAAAGTATGAAGAAAGAAAGAGACCAGATGATAGAGAGGTTCAAGAAGCCCGCAATTTTTAAAGGGTAACTTAGTTTTCTGAATATGTATTTTTTTAAAATAATTATAATTAAGAGAAGTACAATGTATTTAGCGTAGCGGTGCTCATAAAAGTAAAAAAAAAAAAAAAAATAGGAAAATTCTCACATACTGTGAGGGTGGAATTTAGTTAAGAGAAGCACTTAAGTATAGAATGTAATCTAGAGGAGTGTTTTTGTGGAAAACACAGTTGAGTCTAATATGTAGACTACAGATATCAATGTACTGAGTTTAAGTTAATATTATTTTTAATTAACAATTAAAATTTACGCTCTATAAATTTTCAATGTCATGGAGTGGATAAAGTTTCAGCTAAAAAAACCCTTAAAAAAATTCAATTTTTTGTTTGGGACAATATATTTTTATAGGCTACGAGTCAATAATATTTAACAGCAAAATAAATGAAACTAAATATTATTTACACTTAAGACCTACATAATTAACAAATAAACCTAAAGATAAATAATTATATTTACTAATATCTGTTGAGGGAAGTTCATATTTCCCACCATACACTCCACAGCTAGCACCACTCTCCAGGGTGGAGAGTTGTGCTATCTGTGGTGAGCCGTAACAACTACCTCCCTTTTGGACTATCAGTAATTTATCCTTTGACCTGTCTCCTTGTGCTGCTTGCCTTCCTCTTTCAAGCTGGTGTGAATATATTATGGTAGAATAGGAAGTAGCCTCTTCGGCCAAGGAAGAAGGAAGAAAGAAGAACGAAGAAAAATAAGTACATTTTCTTTTCACATTTGCCAGTGTAACAAAACGTAAGTAACTACTTTCACTTCTCATATTCCTGGGATCGTTTAAAGCTCACCAGCAAAGTAAAATTACTGTATAAAATTATACAGCTTCATTGTATAGGCCTACAGTTCTCAATGGTACCCCCAGCTCAACAAATATCCACAATTGACCAGTCAAAGACTTCAATTTCAATACTAATTTAATAATATATTAATTTTAAGATTAGAGTTATTTATATTATTAAATTAAAAATTATAGCATGGCATTCCATATATATATATATAACTATTGAACCACTGTTCTTACTAACTAAGAAATAAATAAAGATAAAAATTAAATACTTACAGCTAATTAAAAATACAAAAATAAATAGAAAGGGCTTTAAAAAAAAAATGCCTTAAAAGAACTTGCTAAATTGTCTACAAGAGATCTGAACTCTCTAGTTACTGACACTCAAAACTACACTGTCACTAATTACTGAAAGAGCCATGACAAGTACGATTCCTTTAGACGCTAGATCTGACACTACTTGAGGACGATTTCATACCTGTGTAGACCCATCTAGACAATACGGGGTTCAGAGAGCTCCAGATTACCTCTTGTAAGTGGATGATGTGTCATCTGGTAGCATGTGGCCGCCCAGGAGTGCTTTCACAAATCCTCAAAAATATTATACTTCCATGACTGAGCCCGCCTTGACCAAGAGTCAAAGTATGAAAGCTAACTGAACAAATGAGGGTATTTCCTAGGTCACAGTCAAAAATATCAGTAGCAAATTGATTTTGACGATGAAAAAACCTGATTAAAAAAAAACAACAAACAACTGATAATGTGATATTTGCTGAAAAATGGAAGCTCACGGCCTTTAAAGCAATATTTCCCTAAGTGTATAGATTTGAAGTTTTTTTACCATCTAATAATTATTAGAATTATATTATTATAAATTATAATTTATATTTTAAATCTCTTTTAAAATCTCATGTCATAATAGGAATTTAAAAAATAAAGTTTAATGATGCATAAACCCTTTAAGAAAGTTATTAGTTGTGCTAATATTCTAGGCAATGCAGGTGCTATTACACTACAGTTGTGCTAATTAAGGTATTGTGTAATACCTCTGTACGTTACATGTATATTAAAAAATAGTCCCATTATACGCCATACAGGCCCAGGGGGAAACGCATGTAAAGAATTTGTTTATTCTTAACTCACGGTGCACTTGAGAAGGTGAGTGGTCAGCATAACTGATTTTCTGGCAGCTCGATTTTTTTCTCCTCCAATTATGGTGATAGCCGTAGCGAGAGGATCTCTCCGTGTCCGTTATCTCTAAGCCGCTTTAGATAGTCAGTGTTCTCGGCACTAGCTCTCGTATTTAATATTTTGACGATCTTTTTTCGCAGACTACTTGGTCAACGAACTAACAAGACAGGCTAAGTATAATTTTTTTTTATTTTTATTTTTAATGTGGGAGAATACTTTTGAGGGCTCTCACAGCCCTAAGAGTAAGAAGAAAAAAACTGGGCCCGATAAACATACAACATTTTATGATAATTTAAATTCTGCCTCTATAAAGCAAGTTGAGCAGAAAATAAAATTTCTAATTTTTAAAAAGTCTAGCGACGGTGATCTTAAAGGTGTGTCACCTTTTTTGATTAATAAAGCAATCACAGGATGCGCTGGTGAACCTGCAAATATTAAAAAACTCAGGGATGGGAGTATTCTCGTCGAATGTGTGAATGACGTTCAAGCAGCCAAGCTTCTTAAATTAAATAAATTTTATGATATTGGTGTTGAATGTAAAAAACATGATTCTCTCAACTCATGTAAAGGTGTTATTAGGTCGTATGATTTAATGAACTCCACTGAAGCTGAGATATTATTAGAACTTCAAGATATGAATGTGGTTGAAGTGAAACAAATTTTCAATAAAAAGAGAAATTGTCCCACTCCTACATTTATATTAAAATTCTCCACCCCATTTTTACCGACAAGTATAAAGGCTGGTTACCTTAAATTAGAGGTAAAACCATTTATTCCAGCACCATTAAGGTGCTTTAACTGTTTTAAATTTGGTCACCCCACAGGTTCATGTCAAGCTACGGAGCCTCACTGCAGGAATTGTTCTGCAACTCAACACAATGAGTCAGAATGTACTAATTCTCCTCATTGTATTAACTGCGGATCTGATCATCAGCCACTTAGCATAGCATGCCCTTCTTATTTAAAAGAAAAGAGTATTAAAGAAATACAAGTTAAAAGAAAAATTACTTATTCAGCAGCAAAAAAAGTTTTTCTTGAATTAGCTGCCCCTACTTTTTCAAAATCGTATGCACAACAATGCAACGTAAATCTTCCGATTATTGCTTCTTCAAGTAAATCTTCAGTAGCTAATAAATGTTCAATAGCAATCCAGACTGAGCTGCATGACAGCTTTAACACCCGGCCGACTGATAAGACCATTCGGTCCACCCCTATCACCTCCCTCCGGGAGCTCCCCTCTCTACCCCCCTCCCCACTCACCTCCCCGTCCGCCTCACGGACGGAAGTTTCCTCGGTGACGCACATGAACGCATCACCGAGGGAGGAGGATATCGAGAGTGTTTGGGGCCCTAAAGCCCTAGACAGCTCGATTGTCCCCCCGGCACCCTCAACTGGGTCGCCATCCCTAGCCACACAAATGAGTGTGGATCCCCTCACCCCCCCGGTGGCACTGGCTACCGGTAAAACCCCCTCCTCCAAATCTCCACCTAACCAGAAGGGCAAATCCCCTCCTGGTACTCCTCAAGTCTTGAGACCTTCTTCTTCGAAAGTCAATAGTCTTCAGACAATTAAAAAGTCAGGATCTCACATAGTTAGCCTTCCTTCTTCTAAATAATGTCCTTTCATATTTTTTAATCATCTGAATTACTTTTCTTTTTTTTTTTTTTTTTTTTCTCTCTCACTAATTTAAATATAATGGGCATAATACAATGGAACATCAATGGAGCCAAAAAGCATCTCTCAGAACTCCAAAGCTTAATATCCATAACACAGTGCCAGATAGTCTGCTTACAGGAAACTCATCTTAAATCCACCGATAACTTTAAGTTAAGTCGATTCTCATCTGTCAGACATGATTTCACCGATGGACAGGTTGCATGCGGAGGAGTCTGTGTGATAGTCCGTGATGATCTTCCCTTTTCCGAATTATCGCTTAACACAGATTTACAAGCTGTAGCTGTACGGATTCACTCTGAATCTTCCTTCACAATTTGTTCTCTATATTTACCCCCTGGTCAAGCAGTTTCCATAAACAAATTAAACAACTTATACAAGCAGCTTCCCCCTCCTCTCGTTCTTCTTGGTGATTTTAATGCTCACAATCCTATTTGGGGTTCCATGCATACAGATACAAAAGGAAGAATGATCGAAAATTTTATCACAAACTCCAATCTTATTCTTCTTAATGATACTTCACCCACCCACATAACAACCCGTTTTAACAATCTTACATATTCATCTATTGATCTATCACTAATAAGCCCTTCCTTTTCCTCCAGACTTGAATGGAGAGTCCATGAAGATCCTTACTCCAGTGACCATTTTCCTATCATCATTTCCTTTTTATCTCGATCCGTTCTTCCTCCTAAACCACCGAAATGGAAACTGAAAGATGCTAATTGGGAACTATTTCATACCTTAGCCTCCTTGTCAGAAATAAATTTAAACCAGGATGTTAATGAAATTTTCCATAACATAAAAACAATAATAAATATGGCATCTAATGAAGCTATTCCAAAAACCAAGCCCAGTAATAATTACAAAGTTAATCCCTGGTGGTCTGATTCTTGTGAAAAAGTTTCCAAGGCCAGAAAGAAAGCTCTGCGTCATTTTCGGCGTTCTCCCACCACTGCATTACTAAACAAATATCGTGCTTTAAGAGTTCACGCAAGATATATTTATAAAATCGCAAAGAAGCAATCATGGCAAAACTTTGTATCTTCTATAACGGTGTTTACCACCATAAAGGAAATATGGGAGAAGTACAGAAGAATATCTGGGAGAGGTTATGCGCCTCCCATTACGTCAATCTGTATCAATAATGCACTCATCACAGATCAATCACAAATAGCTAATTGTTTCGGACAACATTTCTCCAAAGTATCCGCTACTTCTAACTACAACAACCAATTTATTACAATCAAAGCCACTGAAGAAGCTACTCCTCTGGTTATTGACGATGATCTCAGCAACCCCCTAAACTTACCTTTTACTAATCATGAATTTACGCATGCTCTCAATAGTAGAAAAGACACCGCTCCTGGGCCAGATGACATATGCATAAGTATGGTAAAGAATCTTAACATGCAGAGTAAAAAGTGCATCCTTAACTTTATGAATAAGATTTTTTTACATAGAAACTTTCCTGACGATTGGCATAATTCCATTGTAATCCCAATATTAAAGAAAAATAAGCCACCAAAAGAAATCTCTAGTTATAGACCCATATCTCTCACGTCTTCCCTGTGCAAATTATTAGAAAAAATGGTAGCCAATAGACTACACTGGTATCTTGACCAAAACAAACTCCTAAGTATGTGGCAAAGTGGTTTTCGGAGAGGACGAAGTACCACTGACAACCTTGTCCGTCTTGAATCTGACATATTAAGAGCTTTTCAAAATAAGGAACAAGTTATAGCCGCTTTTATTGACCTAAACCATGCATTTGACAGCACCTGGGCACGTCATATTCTTAATTGTCTGAAAAGGTTGAAAATTGAAGGGAATATGCTTCATCTTATAAAGAACTTTCTAAACAACAGAAAATTCCGTGTAAGGACTGGATCACAGCTTTCTGACGAGTTCCTGCAAGAGAATGGTGTACCTCAGGGATGTGTCTTGAGTGCGCTACTTTTCTGCATAGCAATTAATGGTATTACAGAAATGGCTAAGCCACCCATAAAAATGATGCTATATGCCGACGACATCGTAATTTACACGACTGGAACAAATCATAGAGCAATGATCTACCACCTACAAAATACCTTATGTTCCATGAATGAATGGATCATAAATCATGGTTTCAGCATATCCTTCTCAAAATCGGTTTGTGTACATTTCTCAAAACGGAAATATGTTCAATTACCTCCAATAATTATTAATAGTAACCCGATTTATTTTACCAAAACCACCACTTTCCTAGGGCTTATATTTGACAGCAAACTATCCTGGACTCCTCATATTAAGCATCTCAAAACGAACTGTACACGACACATAAATATATTAAAGACTCTTAGCAATACCGCATGGGGGGCAGATCGTTCCTCGATGCTTCTCCTGTATCGCAGTCTTATCCGATCTCGTATAGATTACGGCTCTATAGTGTACCATTCAGCAAGCCAGCGATCTCTTCTTATGCTGGATAGTGTTCAAAACACTGCCATAAGAGTAGCTATAGGAGCATTTCGGTCAAGTCCCGCGATCAGCCTGAAAGCGGAGACAGGAGAAATGCCCCTTGAATACAGAAGAAAACAATTGGCCCTCATTTACTACAGTAAAATAATTTTCAACCCTTCGCATCCAGTCTTCAGTCTTTTCTCTGATACTTCTATCCCACACCCTACTGTAAATTTTAATAATTATAGAACTCCTATAGAGAACCGAATTAAAAAAATCCTAACAGAAATAAATATTTCACATTACAATCCCCAACCACAACTACTAACTGCTATAGCTCCATGGCTACTAAATGAACCAAAAATTAACTTCAGTCTTTCCAAATTCTCTAAACAGAAAACAAACCCAGTTATATTTCAGAAAGAATTCCTGAAATTAGTTTCTGAACTCTCCCCGTCTTCTTGTATTTATACCGATGGTTCCAAGAATCAAACCGGTGTAGGTGTGGGGGTATTCGGTGATTCTGGATCAATTATGCTCTCTCTACCTCCCACTGCAAGTATTTTTACAGCCGAACTAGTTGCTATCAGAGAAGCACTAAAAATTCCTCCCCGCCAAAACAGAATTGTAATTTGTACTGACTCGCTTTCATCCCTCCAAAGTCTCAAAAACACATACACTCTCAACCCTTTAGAAATAGATATTTTACAAAAAATATGGATACTAGCCGAAAATGGTGTCGAGACTAACTTCATCTGGGTTCCTAGTCATCTTGGCATTCATGGAAACGAGCGAGCTGACCTTTTAGCCAAGAATGGCGTTTCACAGGGCACTCCTCTAAATGACTACACCCAGAGTGATTTCGCATGTTCTCTTAAAAGAAATATTTTAGAAAATTGGGACAAAGAATGGAACTCTACAAGAGACAATAAGCTCAGAGCCATAAAGCCCACTGTTAGACCATGGAAAACATCTATTTTGGGAAATCGAAGGGAAGAAGTTGTTTTGGCCAGAATGAGAATCGGTCACACTCGACATACTCACGGATATCTCATGGCACGGGAACCTCCTCCCGAATGTCGTCGTTGCCGAGTCCAAATAACTGTAGCCCATATTCTCACAGATTGCCCGTTATTCGCACTTCATAAACGAAGGTTTCAATTACCAGATAATTTAGCAGAAATACTCGGTGATAATCCCCCAAATGTTACAAAACTATTTGACTTCCTAAAAGCTGCTAACATATATAAAAATATTTAAATATTCGTTTTAATGTACAAAATTTCTTAACTAAAGTTATTTGTGGGGGGGTGGGGATGGGGCGGGGTGGGTGGGGGCTTCCCGCGAGTGCTGGAGCTTGCTGGTTGGCGCCACTTCTGGAACTCTGGACTATGTTTAGGTCCAAGGCTTGGTGGAGTGCGGATGGAGCAGGCACATGCGCACTCCACA
This sequence comes from Oncopeltus fasciatus, assembly GCA_000696205.2. Lineage (NCBI taxonomy): Eukaryota > Metazoa > Arthropoda > Insecta > Hemiptera > Lygaeidae > Oncopeltus > Oncopeltus fasciatus. The sequence goes on along the minus strand of KZ808644.1, from coordinate 58,968 downwards.
ATCAAGCCTTCCTCCGAGAGCATGCACAAAAGCCTGCAATAATGACCACGGGAGAGATATCAGAGTGTTGCCGCTGCCGGTGCCGGTGCTCTTGGGGTTGCCCCTCTTTGGGTTCTCCCTCTGCTCTTCTGCCGTCCCCTTCCCTCCATTACGGTGAAGGAATAGCCATTTCTCACCGGCATTAAGGCAATAATGACCCTAGTGGTTGATTTGCCAAAAAAAATAATAGTAGCCAATTAGGGCTGAGTGTTCCCAGGTGCACTATTAAAAACACAATCACCAAAAAAGAAAATTGTGCACTGTGAGTACTAAATTTATGTTTCAAGATCCTAAAGCCTTGTTCACCACCCGAAAGTGGCCCTTATAGTAATCACATCCTGAAAACCAATAATCTTCGACCTCTTTACCTTACATCGATTATCTATCGAAAAGAAATCTATAAATCGCATAGCTCCAGCCAACTTCCTTATACATCTATCTAAACTATCTAAAAGTTTCTGTGTCGATATAAGTTTTATTTAGCCATGGGAATGTATGTTGCAGATTTGACGAGTACTTCTCAGAGCTAATGGGACTGTTGGAGATAGGAACGAAAGCGGCCAACGTTGACCCCAACACCTTATCGGCCCTAAGAATGGCGGTGGATAGGGACCACGAGGCGATCAGCTTGCTGGAGTCCAAAGTCTGTAGGGAGGCCAAAGCCACAGCTGACCTTATAAAGGCTGTGGAGCAACGCCTGCAGGAATGTGGGATTATAACCGCTTCTAACTTCAGGGGCCACCCTGTTTTAGAGTCTTAATAAAGGGTTCCAGTTCCAGCGGTTTGTTACATTGAGTACATAATAAGTCTGAGTTTTGAATGGAATATCACAAAATATGGTAGAATCCCCCTTTGTCCAAAACTTTTAACATTAATTAAAATCTAACTAAATCCGAAATATGTAATTTAGTTTTCTCTAGAAACTAATTAATTAAAAAAATTTAATTAAATTTTTAGCCGCCTGGAGTACCCTCTCTCCACTTCTATTTGTCATGGGCGATGATTCTCCGATTTCATCCAACCTGGCCCTTATAGTAAGAACATCCAGAAAACCAATAATCTTCGACTTCTTTCTCTAACATCGATTATCTATCGATTGGCTCCTGCCACTTTACTTATACATTGTTATGCTACTAAAAGTTACTTGAAATTAGTCTTCCTACACATCAAGTGCAATCGGCAAATTATTTCTTCTTTTGTCTACAATCCTAAGCCTTCGACCCATATGAATCCCGTTTTATCGTTCCAATATCTTTAAGCACAAATTTCTCAATTTTCTGTCCAAAGTATTTGTTAAGGCTCTATGTTTAACAGCCGTACAATAGTACTGGCTTTAATATAATAATATATATAATGAAGTAGCTGAAGTTATGAATAAGTATTAAATAGATAAGTATGAATTGCAATTGGATCAAGATGAAAATGTTAAAGCTTTGATTATTTGCTTATATGTTAGGAATAGATTAGGAATAGGCCGTGTCTGAGTTAGTCTCCACAGCCTGTCAGATTCCTTCTACAAGACGTCCTTCGATTCTTCGACGATCAAACTGTCGGAAAGGAAAATATCCAATCTGGACGAAGAAACCTGGAAATCATCCGGATCTTGATAATTTAATCAATCAACGTCACTGTCTTCGCCTCTTTCCTCTACCCTGAGAAAATAAATCCTATAAGAAAATAAATTAAATTTTCACTTGAAAAAATAATCTTTATTGAAGTCTTCTATCTTTCATTTTAACTGCATTAAGCTAGAAAAATGGAAAAGAAAAGGAAGACATTTCTTTTACTATGGCAATTTCAGCTTCTATTGACATAATAAAACGACCATACTTATAGTAAATTCTTCTTGTTTCAATGGCATTTATAT
>KZ808643.1:152204-170899 GCA_000696205.2 Oncopeltus fasciatus | reverse complement strand
CTTTGCATATGCCAAACCAAGGAATGAAGTGAAACAATAATATTAAAATCAAGGTACAAAAAATAAAACAATAAGAAATAACTACCTAACTAGATAGACTTTTTTTTTTAAATAATGTAATATCCTAAAATGAACGAAGGCACCAATTAATAAAATAAAACCCAATTTATTTTTTGGTTCATTCATTCATCACACCCTGGCGGAAATCATGACCATTTTTGTGCATTACAGCCGAATGTAACAACCGTATAAAATGCATCATTGACTTAACTCTTGATTCGGTACAACAATATATTGTATTGATCTTTAACAAAATAAGTTCCCCCCCTCCCACTGAAAAACAGTATTCATTTCTCGATGTCATTATTTCAGCTAAAAACAAATGGATTAACATTTATTTTAAGAATTATTTTTCGAGCATAAGACGATGTATTCGTCTGTCTTGTGGGTTAGGCTCTCACTAGTGTGTTGGGAATTAAATATGTTATCTGGCTCGTCTCGGTGGTGTAATGGAAACATACCGGCCCAGAAAGCAGGAGATCCATGTTCGAGTCCTGGCTGGGACAGAGATTTTTTTATTCTATTCCCTCTCACTAATTGTTTAAAATTTATTTTTAAGGTTTACTTATTCTTTTACAGCCTTGACTTAACCTGTCATCAAAATAAATTTTGAAGAAATAAGAAATGCTAATTTCTCTAACAATATTTATGCTAATAGGTAAAAACATTATCTTGAAGAAATTAATAGAAAAATTGAATTTAACTGTATTATATACATTTTTCAACTTTTTGTTTATTTGTCAAATTTGAAAAATCTAATTTAAGTAATTATTTCACATTATTTTATTTATTATTATTTAAATGACAATAAATACGTTTTTTATTAATATAGTTTAATATCACACATAATTTAACTAAAACAAAAAAAAATTAATAATTTAATTATAGTAAGACAGCTATTTTTCAAAATAACAAAAGTCTACTTAAATGTGTCCAAGAACTATGGACAGTTAGCATGCAATTGTTCAAGTACAATATTTTTTATTATTTTGGTATTTACTTTGATTTATTTCTTATGTAACATCAAATGTAAGTATTGTATGTAACATCAAATGGCAGAGCCGTTCAGCTTTATAAAGAAGTTGTACAGAAAAAGAAAAAAACAAGATATTTACTATTCTTTTCCTCCACTAGGTATTTTATTTTATTATCATTATTATTATTTATTTTTTAATTACTTGTTAAGTATATAATTACTGCCCTAAATAAATAACTTCTTATTAAACCTGTGTAATGTTCTTTTCAGCCTTACACACACATACACACTTTTTTGGCAGAGCCTTGAAGTTTGATACATGGAGGATTAAGTGATCCACTTTAGGACTTTCAGCAAACTACATGAGAAACAAGAAACCACACCACCATGGTTATGACTAAAATCTGGCGAAGAGAGTTTAGATGAAGACTAAATTGAATAGCAATTAACCACTCTATCTAAGAGAGCTAAGAGACCACTTTATTTTGAAAATATAGGAATTAAATATGGTATATGAACATATTTTTGCAAATAGCTAAATAAGTTGATAATGATTGAAATCAATTAGTGGATTTACACAAGGATTTAGATAGATTTTGAATGAATTGTAACACCATTATATTTTTTCTTATTCAATTCGGGATATTCATAGAATTTCCTACTGTTTAATACTACTGTATACCAGGGATTCAAAATTTAATTCAACAGACCAACCTTCAATTTCAATAACTAACATTCTGCGTCAAAATAAGGAAGTACTAACTTATTGAATGTGTTTTTGCCATGGATAAAAAGCCCCCTTGTCTTCCAAAAACTCAGAAACATTTTCTTTTTATTTATTTTTCAATTAAGTCAGGAATTTAAAGATTAAAAAAAAGCTGTAAATTATTTTGTATAATTTTTTTAATACTTCAATAACATTATTTACCATTAATTTCTTTTAAAGCACAGACAAAAATTTTCAGAATTATTGGCTCAATTTGAATATGAAAACTATCTATTTCTAGTAAATTATGGAGGTATGAAAAAAATTATTAGGAAAAAAAGTTGAAATTGCCATATTTGTCAATGACAAGTCTGAGGCGGATAGGTGAAACTGTTTCTATGTTATACTCTAATAGTTTAATCTTTAATTTAACTCCCCTAGATTGGTTAACCACACTCATATTATACTTCACAAGGGCGTTTACAATTTAACATCAAATTTTCATGAAAATAAGTTCCAAAATAGAAAGTGCAAAAATACTTAGTTCACAATTTTACTAAAGCAGGCCAGTTATGAATAAAATGAAATAGCAAATACATGACTATTTAGAAGTTTAGATTTCTATGGATTCCAATGGTATCCATCAATTTATGGAATAACCACTGGAGAGTTGGGGGGGGGGGGGAATTGAAAGCCTAAGGTCAGAAATTCCTGATAGGTGAAAAAAAGGGGTAGGGATGGGAACTGAAGTAATGAAAAAAAAAAAATCTTGCAGAATAGTGATGACGGAACTGTCCCTGTGCCTGAAACAGGCATTAGTTCATTAATAGCAATTAACATTAAAAATGACTTTTCTAAAAAATATATTAAGCGACACCGAATTTTTCGCCAATTTTATATTGTTTTCACAAAGAACAATTGCACCAACGATTTTTACAACCCTGATAAGTTGCTTCAAATTAACTGCGAGTTTCCAAGGACCAACTAAAATAGCTCATTTCGACTAATTGAAGTGGAAGATGTCTTGCGGTACAGGACCGTCCCTCCCCTGGTAGGACGGCTGTCTGGAACGGGGCCTAGCGTAACGGCCGTTGACCCAGGCCTCCAGATCAATAGCGCCCGACACCTCGGCCTGCCCTACCTCTTGCAGCCCTCGAGTAAGGACGGAGTCAAGGTCCGTCGTCCTGGCGCTGGGCGAGTTTCAGGGGACCGAGTCTATCCCACCCTCCACTCTATCAGTCCTAATGATAGCTTACTTATGCATTAACTCATCATAGCCCTAAAAAAATTCTCATATTTTATATATATATATAAACTACCTAANAGTAATTATACTTATAATTTTTCGCCAGTTTCGAGGGGGGAAAACTTGGATTTGCAACAACCTTTGAGTGTTTAATTTACTTCTTTTTTTTTTCTGAGTAAAATTTAGGTTAAATGGATTTTATTTTTAAAGGAAACTAAAAGGAATTTGAATTAATAAGAAAGCAAACAAAGCTGATATTTAAAGGTTTTAACTAATAGTTCCATAATTCTTTTTAAGGTAACACTGTAAGTACTCGCCCTGGCGTTTAAGATTTAGTCTTGATGTAACGATGTTACCGAGAATGATTGATTGGCCTTAGGCCGGTTGTTACGTTGATGACATCTTAATAGTACTTGCGAAAACAGGCTTAGACCAATAACTCCAGGTTCAGTTCTTCTTTGAAGTTCAAAACACCCGCTCGAATGAAACTAGTGCTCTACATAGAAATCTACGATGAAACAATTAATTCAAGAATAAAAATACTTTATTTGTCTTCTTTCTATATGCTTTCAAGTCATTTCGACACACAAACTGAGAAAAATACTTAAAGGCAGAAAGCACTTGGTGGCGGTTTGACTGGGTTGTCGGATTAACCAGGATAATGCCTGGGCGCTTAGCAGAGACAGTAATATTTTACTAAGAGAAAACAAAACCGGACGAATCAAAATATAAATAAATGTATTTGTTCATGAAGAGCCAAGACTATATCTAAAATTCTTAGTAATATACGAATATTTTTCTTACTTTAATTGACAAGCCATAACCAACTCCACACAACCTACATTTATTTCTAGATGATCTTCGCTGGCTGACATAAGAGATTCATGAATCGATAAAAATCCCTAAATTACAAAAGAGTATACATAAAAGAGCAGAAATGTCGAACATTCTATAAGAAATGAGAGAAGTATCGAATTAGTTACCACTTACTCGATACTGTTCTCCCCAGAAAAAATACACTCCATAAAGAACAATATAACAGCACCTGATACTAATACATGAGCTAAGACCGTGATTGTGCTTTATGGATGCTACCGCTGGAATCGGGTGGACTCACCTTCATCTTGTGTAGGATAATACTTTTACTGCGACAGCATAACTCCAAGAACATTGCATATTACTGTAGTTAGACGTTTAATTAACAGAAAGTCCAATATGGAACATTTAAAAACCAGCAGGAATGGGAAAGGTCCTTCATGCGTGCACAATCATTGAATAAAAGGAGAGTTCGATGGCTTGAACGAAGGAAGTTCGGTGCCTCCTTCAAAAGAAGTCATTAAAAGATTAAAACCCTCATTGCAAGAGTTGTGAAATAATCAGGTGTCTTTTTGGTGGAACATTGATTATAGTATCAAAAGATTTATTTCATTTCTACCTTTTTAAACAACAGCTGATGAACTCAATCCTAGTCTTAAAATTAAATATTGCATAACAGTAGAATTATAAAAAAAAAATTATGAAAAATCCATTTAACAATAAATATGAAACATTCTGAGATTCTGTTTCCGCGCTCGAGCAAATCGAGAATGTGTATTTGACCGACCTTACTCAAAGTTGTCTGAATGGAAAAAGAGGAATGGACAGTCTTCATTCAGCCCTGAAGAAGACATCACAGGATGTGCGAAACATCGGCTAAATACATATTTTCGACAAGCTCAAATGTCGATTTCCGTCAAAAACCATAAAAAGTATCTAAGAATATTTCTGGAGGCCGTGGAAACATAAGCGAACACAATAAATAAGAAAGTTTAGCTTCGAAGTAAAAAAAAAGGAATCTTGAATAATATTGCAAAATTATTATTCGAGTTTGGAAACGACACTGCACCCAGAAACAGATTATTATTCTACAAATCTTATCTCTGACCACCTTGAATTTAAATGACAAGAATTAGGAAAATATTTTTCCAAAGCATCAAACAACTAATAAAAAACATGCACGTTTCAACGGAAGAACGTGAACGTTACAACTATTATTATTATTCCAAAATACCAGCAAGACCTATTCCAGGTCCATGACCTATATGGATATTGTGATGTCACAACCAGACTCATTTATCCCGATCTGTAGTAGGCTCTTGATAAAGCTAAAAGTCCCTGGAACCAGTCTTTGTGAAGTCCTTTCGAAAATTCGTAATCTGAAGTAGGAAATTACTTTACAAGGAGCGCCAGTGTAGCTCAAAGGGATCCGTTCCTGTCTCGCAATCCCCTGACGCTGCGGGTTCAAATCCCACCCTGGGCAAGCTTTTATCGATAAATTAAAGCTTGCCTAGAGCCATGGATGTTTAGAATGGAGTGGCAATCTGTAGATAGTCCCTCCCTCCATGGACCCTAAGTGGTTGAAAGGGAGGCTAACACTTAAAAAAAAAAAAAAAAAAAAAACTTTTCAAGCATCTTACTTCGTTTCGAGGAAGGCCAAAGTAATACTAGGTCATCTTGTAAGAAAAACTAGGTCATCAACATTTTCATAACTCTAAACTAAATATGAAACAACATTCAAAAAATTTATTTTATAAACAACGAAACGTTTTTTTTACTCGTACGTTACATTTAAGTGCGAAATGCACTCCTTTTGGCACGATTTTTCTCAAAAAAGCACTTTTCATTTGTTTTGCATTTAAAAGCCATATGGCGAATTTCATTAAGAAGAACTGGAAGCGGTGGATTGTTGAGCGCTATCTGACGGAACACATGCGTTTCTACGGCATTCTCGAAAGTTGTGGATCTTTAAAAAGCAAAAGGAGAGTTTTGTTGGCCGTAGATATTATTCTTAAATGATTTTAGTTGGGGTTCGGTCAAGGTAGATCCAAAAAAACACAAATTAAAAAATGTATTTTTTATTAAAGGATTATCTACCAACGTTTCGGCTTACATTGTAAGCCATCTTCAGGGTTGTAGAAATACAATGTCATAAGAATGCTTTAATGTTATTCAAAACTTTTTTTTTTTTTTGTCAATAAGTTGTTGATTGCATGTTTTTTCAAATTGGTTTTTTCAAATTGTTTTTCAAAATCTTTTTAAATTCTCTTACATAGCTTTCTACATTCATACTCTTGATATCACATTATATTATTGCAATTCTCTATTATATTAATTTCAATTATTATTGTATTCTCATGACATTGTATTTCTACAGCCCTGAAGATGGCTTACGATGTAAGCCGAAACGTTGGCAGATAATCCTTTATTAAAAAATACATTTTTTTAATTTGTGTTTTTTGGATCTACCTTGACCGAACCCCAACTAAAATCATCTAAGTTTAAAAAGCAAAGGTTGTGTGTACTGACAAAGCTATGTAATCGGTGTAGAATATCAGTTTCTTAGAACAAAATATAGAAGGAAGAAGTCTCATTTCTCTGTACTAAATTTAACGCCCCCTACAAAAAAAACATTTTGTATTGAAATTACAAACTTTTTACACAATTGCTAATTTAATACAAATTTCAGGATATTAACAGAAAAATCTACCATAAAAACGGTCTAGAAACCGCAATTTAAATCGTTTTCTCTCATGTTATTTATCGGATTTAAGTGAACGAACATCGATATTAGATGCGAAGAAAATCTAGAAGGTCAAGTACTAGAAAAAATTTTTTCTTTGTGAATAAAGAAACACAACTCTATTATTTTATTTTTTTGATTTTTTTATTGTCAAAAGAAATATTTTATAAGTTTAATAGTTAATAATTTAAATAGTCAAAAAGCCATAATAAGTTTTTTAAATAATAATTCGCCATTTTGTGCATTATTTCATCCTATTTTTAGATTTACTTTTTTATTTGACTTGAGGCTATTTTTTACTTTTTACTGGCTCATCTTCAGGTTAACATTCAAATTTGCAGTCTTAATAGACTTCCAAATAGCACGCGGTTATTCTTCCTAAGCACTTGTCCATTTTTTTTTTTTTAAATTTTGCTTTAGAGGGTTATCTATTTTATTCATACATTTTTAGTCCTAAAAATGATATGAGGGGAATATTTACACATATAAAATAACAAGTAAAAAATAGATAACCCGTCAAACAAAATTTTAAAAAATGAGGGCAAGTACTTGGGAAAATAACCGAATAATATTTGGAAGACTATTAGGTCAGCAAATTTAAAAGTTATATAAGATAACCTGAAAGAAGAAATATTGTATGCTTCTGTAAAAAGTAAAAAAAAAAAAAAAAAAAAATACGTCGATACGTTGAATAAAAAAGAAAATATGAAAATAAGAAGAAATAAAACTCAAATGTAAGAATTATTATAAATTATACACGACTCTTCCAATTCCCATCTATCAAATAAGACACACTAAGTTGTATTAAACAATTGATGCAAGGGAATAAAATAAAAAAATCCAACTGTCCCAGCCAGGGCTCGAACCCCTGGAAAAAGAAAGATTTTTTTATTCTATTCCCTTGCATTAATTGTTTAAAATTTGCATGAGATAATATACCACAACAAAATTAATATTTATAAAATAAGTTGTATTTTTTCGAAATGCAATATATTACATAGTATGGAAATGTAAGAAAAAAGTTTTATTTCGTTATAAACGGATTTACATAACAAGGAGAGTAAATGTTCACGTAGGCTTCGTCGGTCGTCAGATGTATTTACCATTTCATCTTCCGGGTTGGACCGAGTCAAATTGTTGTTGTTTGCCGAGCTTTCGCACATCATGTGATGGCTTCTTCAAGGCTGAAAAGAGAATGAGAGTTGTGAATATTGTGAACACAACTCTCATTCTCTTTTCAGCCCTGAAGAAGCCATCACATGATGTGCGAAAGCTCGGCAAACAACAACAATTTGACTCGGTCCAACCCGGAAGAAGAAATGGTAAATACAAGGAGAGTAAATTTATAAATATCCGCTCCCTATAATGCTTTATACAATATAACAAAAAAAAAAACTGTAGACTGTCGACCTAGATAAAAAAATCCTTGTAATAAATTTCATTTATATTCTTCATTTCAACCCTATTACGCAAAAAAAATTTGTAAAAAAATCAGCAAATTATTTCTCATTCTTCCTTTTTTTCCCTTTCTACCTCCATGCTTTGCCAAAGGGGACTCAGGAAAAAAAAAAAAAAAAAAAAAAAAAACCGTAAAGAAACATACCATTTTATATATATAATATAATGTATTGTATATTAAAGTTAAACTGGTAACATATTTCTTAAAGTAATATTCCTAGACGCACTTCTTGTGTAATAATTTGCAATGTTTGTAGTTCTGTTTTTAAATATTACGAATATCTAAAAAATTGTATGTAGTTTTAAAAAGCAAAAATTGAAATTGAAGTGGGAGTTATAATTTTGTTTTTTCTATAAGGAAAATTAACGGGAAATTAAATGGAAAAAAAAATTTTCCTTATTTTTTTAAAATCATTTTAACCTGTTTTTCAACCACTGAGGGTCATGGAGGAAGGGGCTATCTACAGGCAAACACTATTATAAATAGCCATGGTTTTAAACAAGCGAAGGGCAAGACAAATTATTTCTCGATAAAACATAGCCCAGGGCGGGATTTGAACCCGCAGCGCCAGGAGCGAAGGATCCCTTCGGTAAACTATAGCACCAATAGTTTCCCTTAATCTCTCGAGGGATGTAGGACCCGCAACGCCAGAGGACGATGCGGGCAGAAGTCTAGGCGCTCAGCAGCGTGAAATAGAGAAACAGTATCATACCAAGTACTCTGGTTAGCAGTGATATAGCATAAACTTAATAATATGGTTTAAGCTGAAAATTTGATAGAGAGTATTTAGTTGACCAAGAAAATTATTGAAAGACTTCACAATGTATTTCAATTAACAAAATAAAATTAATTTAAATCAAAATTCCTATAGAAAATGTCAATTAGAATGATTTAAAAAAAAAAATTAATCCTGTCAAAAAAAGTTTTTTTTTAACATAAAAATATTTTATGTTATTAGCACAGTTTCATTTTTCATTTAAGTTAGTCTAGTCGAGACAGTAGAGAGTTGGCCGGCAAATGCTACACATTCATTATTGAAGAGATATACAACAGGGGAAAGTAATTGTTTGAAAAGCATCGCTCAACCAAAGACTTAATATATTAATTAATATATATGTATATATTGTCGTTTTACAAATGGAGTCTGCTTGAATGTGCACTAATTTGGGAATGACACTGGGAGAAGCGGGAGAGATATGTCTTTCCTTTGCTCTGCTCAGAAGAGACTTAACTCTACACAAAATTATCTATCCAGTGATTCTACAAAAAAGAAGGAAGTGGCAAAATACATAGTTTTAATAATAAACTTTTCATCGAAGGAGGGAAATAATGTATCACTTCACATAAAATAAATAACTAAATTCACATATAAAGACCTGGAGGGGATTAGGTAACTAGATTTAAAAATTAAAGAAAGTACATATGAAACATAAAACACTACGAAAACATTCTTTCATTGCTCTTAATGAATATTTATTTTTAAAATTATCATTGCACAAGAATTGATAGAGTTAGAAAAGGGAAAAACACAAAGAAAATTATTAAACAACAACATAAAACAAACATTTCTGAATGCACACATGAATAAACAAAAGTATGTAAATATTAAAAATGACGAGAGAAGGCAAGACTCTCACGAAGAAAGGTATAACGTTTAGAGAAGAACTTTGCACAATATGTCACAGGCTGGCTTAAATCCGAAAGGGACTCCATGAAGTTCAAGTGGCATGCAGAAGCATACAATGGGGCAGAAATAGCTGGTGCGCTTCTCGAAAGACGGGAGAGGAGGAAGTCGAAGGGGGCCTACCGACACACGGTTCCGAAGGAGGCCAGTCGAAAGGGAAAATCTGAGTACGCCGTATCATGTCTGCCTCTCGCCGGGAGGGATTCACATGTCGGCGCCGACCGAGGCTCGGAGTGCGCGCTCGCGGCAGAACGCAACACAGACACTACACGCAGCAGCGTTGTGATTACTGACCGGGGTCGTTGGGGGAGGCCGTCCTCATGTCACAGATGCCGCTACCCCATCCTGCCGCCTCCAGCCGCGCACTGCCCCCGCCCGCTCGATATCAGCTGGTCCCTGGAAACACCGCCCCCTCCATCAAACCCCCCACCACCCCTCCCCACCATCTCAAGTATTGTCATGGACAACTTACTCGAGATTTCGAAAATCCACAATTACTGAAAACTTTCATTTCATTTGAAAGAAAGAGAAGAAGAAGAAATATATATATTTTTATATATATAATATAATATATTTTTATTCTTGGCCCAAAACAATTGTTTTTTACACAAGGTGGAAGATATGGTATGTATACAATAAATACTATACTATTTACACAAGAAAACAAAAATACAATAAAATTATTAAAGTAGTATATGCTGATATAGTCTAGGTTTGAGGCGTCGCTGGGTGACTGCTCCGAGACGGAAGGTGGCAGCTCCTGAAGACAGCGGCAGACGTTCATGGTGTTTGTAGGTGAGGTCCTGGATGTGAAAAGAGATGGGCTCAACTCCCAGTTCCCTCCTGATCTGCTGATTCCTTACGAACCAGGGTGCATTGAGTATCATGCGAAGAATGCGGTTTTCAAATGTTTCCAGTCGTTTGATGGTCTTGTTACTGGCGCCGAACCAGACAGGGCAGGAGTACGTCAGTATTGGGCGGATCAGCGACTTGTAGAGTAGTGAGCTCAGGGAGTGTTTAAGTGGGGATTTCCTGTTTATTAGAGGGTAAAGTAAAGTTAGTCTGTGATGGGCTTGTGTCAGTTTAGTTTTTACATGGAGCTGCCATGTCAGTTTAGTATCAAAGTATAAACCAAGATATCTAACACCCTGGTCCTTAGGAGTCCATGGAATCGGAAGCTGGCTAATGTGAAGTTCTGGAAGGTTATTGTTGGAAAATATGCGAAGACTAAAAATTTTTGCTTCGGTTTTCTGAGGGTTTAGAGACAGGCGCCATTCGTAAAACCAGGCTGTAAGACAGTCGGTAATGTATGCAAGTGTCTTGAAAGGGAGATTCTTGAGAACGATAACAGGGATTAAGTCTTCTGGAGCTTTTCTTTTTTTTTTCATCTTTCTGACAAATGATTTTACTTCATTTGGTGAGATAGAGTCAAAATCATTGTTTGTTGGACTGCCACTATCTGGTTCATATAACGTTTCGTCTACTGTCCTGTCAGTTAGTATGTCCTGTCTGTCAAGTGGCCTGAATTTTGTCTCTAGGAATGACAGTTAGTTTTCCTAAAATACGTTTATTTTCACGCCAAAGAGAGTGGTCATCCGTCTGTAAGTCAGTCAGAAAATTTTGGTACTTTTTAATTTTGGTTTCCTCCAGAAGAAATTTTTTTTCCCTGGTCAAGCGATTCACTTCTCTTTTGTCAAGGGGATCTGTGTACCTTTGCCAGCGTTTTCGTAGGGTATTTTTATCTCTTATCAAGTCTAGTATATGGGCAGGAGTTTCTTCTCGGGAAGTTTGTCTGGGGTTTTTGGAGGGCTGTAGGGTTAAACTTTGGATGGAGTTGTGGATATGTTCCGTTAGTGTGGCAATAGCTGTATCGATGTCGTCAGTATGTCTGTAAGAATTGGATACGTCAAGGGTTCTCATTGCGAGGAAGAAAAGCTTCCAGTCGACCCTTCCTCTGATGAGTCGGGGTGTCGGTATTGTCTGTCTGTATGGAGTGTTAAATGTACAGAGAACTGGTAGGTGGTCTGAGTCTAGATCTGTGGTAGTTGTGTGATGAAATGGGTGTGGAATGTTCTGGAGAAGTGCAATGTCCAATATATCTGGAAGATATCTGTCTTGAGTGGGGTAGTGTGTTGGTTCATTAGGTGTACTGACATGGAGTCCAAGATTTGATGCTATGTTGTTCAGTCTAGTTCCATTAGAGTTCAGGGTTCTACAGCCCCAATAGGGGTTCCTACTATTAAGGTCACCGAGGAGAATTGTGGGAATGTTACAAAATATGCGTTTAAAGTCCGTTTGGAGAAGTCTGAGACCTGGGCGGTGGTAAGCTACGATTATGTGTAATGTGTTGTTGTTCTGCTGTGTGAGTGTTAAGCCTACCGCCTGTAACCAAGTGTAGGGATCAGTAGCTGTGAATGTTGTATATGTCGTTTGACTAAGATTGCCACTCCCCCCTTCGAGTATCCTGGTCATGTCTGTAAGTCATATACCCTTTTACGTGTAGTCTGTCAGCTTGAACTAAGTGGGTTTCTGAAATACATGCGATATTGAAAGAAATAAAATAAACTTTATTCTGGGACAAGAAACAGTCCCCTTGAATTATAATAAGTGAATTTTACAAAAGGCTTTTTATGACTCAAAAAATATGCTTTATTATAAATAAATAAAACAACTAAAAAAAGTATTTATAAAAAGGGATAAAGATAATAAAATAAATACTTGAACAAAAATAAAATTTCCTTGAGGCTGACATAGTAAGTTAATAATCCATAACAATATGATTGGGGAAGGAAAAAGAAAAAAATATGGAAAAGAAAAAGGAAAAAAACAAAGAATGAGCTTATAACCGGTTAAGGAACTAGAATGCAATGTGAAGTGCATATCTAACAAAAACACCAACTCACACTAATTCTATAAATTTACATACTTTTCACGCGGACATAAAATTCATTCAATCATTAATAAGCTAAATTCACAATTTAGAAGATTCAGTTTTGATAGATAGAAGATGCTGAAAAAGGAGGTATTTGAAAATGGAAAGAGAAGGAGCACGTCGAATTTGTCAGGGTAGGGAGTTCCAAAGGCGAGCTGCCCGAGCTAGAAAAGAGCGGCGAAATGAAGCAGTTCTATAAGAGGGAGTGTAAAGATCAGAGTTATGGGATCTAGTGAGGCGTGAACGGACTGAGGAGGTGAAGGTAAGGAGTTCATAAATGTAAGAAGGAGAATGTGTGGAGGCAGCATTATAAAGAAAGGAACCAAGGAAGTTGTCTGCGGAAGGAAGCGACCACTTTAAATCTGTATACAGGCCGGTTACCCGGGAATTCCTGGGTGAGCAGAAGACAAACCTAACGCAACAGTTTTATGAGAGGGAGTGTAAAGATCAGAGATACAGGATACGATTACATAATGAATTCCACGTTGAGATGAAATAATTTTTTTTACCGACTATGATACACAATGCAGAAATAATAGTTTCCAAATATCTTCAAATTATTAAAAAAATAATACTGCAAAACCAGATGATGTTTTTTATTGTACTGAAACTAATCCTACAAGGCGGATTTCTTCTCACTTGGAACCAAGGTGTTTTACTTTGCCGATTAAAGAGCTTTCCAACAATTATTTGCAGTCTGCCATTGTAGCAGAACAATGAACTAAACCTAGTCCGCAGTTCAGGTCTGATCCGTGTAGCAAGTAACAATCTTATTAATTGTTATATATCATTACGAGACACAAAAACCATGCTGANCCAGCTGAGAATACCACTGACTGCTGTCTCGATGGACAGATATCTTGTATCGGCCCTATCTGTGTCGTTATGTGACTTCCTTTTTGGAAGGGGAAAATACAATCGCTGGGACTTGATTCTGATTTAACTCAATGAGTAATCTCAATTTTAAGAACCCAACGAATCGGTTCACAGGCTTTCTGTCCCTGATAAGGAATGGCTGACTGTCTAAAAGGACAGATATCTGTCCTTCGAGACAGTCAGCCATTCCTTATCAGGGACAGAAAGCCTGTGAACCGATTCGTTGGGTTCTTAAAATTGAGATTACTCATTGAGTTAAATCAGAATCAAGTCCCAGCGATTGTATTTTCCCCTTCCAAAAAGGAAGTCACATAACGACACAGATAGGGCCGATACAAGATATCTGTCCATCGAGACAGCAGTCAGTGGTATTCTCAGCTGGCAGAGACAGTCAAGTGAATGGTCTGTGAATTAACACAGTACACTTAGCTCCAACCCAAACCGTAAAATATTTACCTATATCCTGAATACAGAAGGAAAAAAAAAGGTTTTAGTTTTTATAAATAAAATTTTTTGTGGTATTTAATCCCACGTAAATTTTAACAATTTTTAGTGCAAGGGAACAGAAAAAAATAACTGTCCCAGCCAGGACACAAACCTGGATCTCCTGCTTTCCGGGCCGGTACGTTATCCATTTATGCTGCCTAGACAAGTCTGATAAGTTAATAAATTCCCCGCACTAATGTCGAGAGTCTAACCTCCGAGGCTCTTATGCTCGGAGGGGCTTACATTGTCAAGCTGTTTAAAAGACTCTCGTTATTTACTTTTAAATTTAAATTTTATAAATTTCTTTGCGGTATTTAATCCCAAGTAAATTTTAACGATTTTTAGTGCAAGGTAACAGAATAAAAAATCTACCTGTCCTGGCTAGCGCAGTTAGATGTTTTA
Source organism: Oncopeltus fasciatus (assembly GCA_000696205.2). Classification (NCBI taxonomy): domain Eukaryota; kingdom Metazoa; phylum Arthropoda; class Insecta; order Hemiptera; family Lygaeidae; genus Oncopeltus; species Oncopeltus fasciatus. Next base: position 156,513 of record KZ808643.1, on the reverse strand, counting down.
TTCTGTTCCCTTGCACTAAAAATTGTTAAAAAAGTTTTAGGTTTTCTAGCTAGAATTATAAAGCCCTACGCTAGGTACAATTGAAGAGGTACTTGATGTTCGGTCTGTGTGTTCATGAGCACTTTGAGAAAAATAAAAGATACTTTTTTTTTTTCAATACACAGACCGAACATAAGGTACCTCTTCAATTGTACCTAGCGTAGGGCTTTATAATTCTAGCTAGGTCCTTAATGAACCTTAGGTTATCGAGAAAACCTAAAACATTTTTTTTTTTTTTTTTTTACTTCTGTATTTAGGATATAGGTAAATATTTTACGGTTTGGGTTCGGGCTAAATGTCTTTTGAACTATTCACATGCACCCTAAACTAATTAATTCTATTTCTTTTCTTAGAAATTTGGTTTAGGCAAAATTCATTTAAAAGATAAGACTTTTCAAGTTTGTCAGGGACTTGAACTTAAGTCTTCATATGCAGAGGAGACTCGTGCTTATGATGTCCCAGCTTCGTCCAGGAGTTGTGTAATGGTTCTTAATGTCATGTCGGCTAAAACAGTCACAACCGGAAATCTCTCCTGGTTTCTGAAAGAAGGGAAGAAATTTGTGTGATAGGCAAGTTTTATTTTTACCATTAGATAGTGACATAAGAATGAATTTTTTTACCAAGGGGCGTTCATCATTTGATTTGCACTTAATAATGAGGCAGCCAAACTAAATCACTTTTAATAACAAGATAGATAAAATAGAAGCACTGAAAAAAAAAATCAATAAAATAAAATGATTTCCCTTAAGGAGGATAAAGAATTTTGAATATGAAAATCAAACTATTGTAGGCAAGGAGGATGAACACATAGAATATGCACAGCATAGGGCTATCTTCTTGAAAGAACGAAGAGAAGTGAGTCAACGGTACAAAGAGCGGTTCAAGGAACAACTGACTCATAAGGGAAAGTACAGGGAACCGTGAACCGGGACAGCCTGCAGTGCTCTGCATGTAGAATCCCATGGTGAAAAGTTAGCTTAGAGTATGATAAACGTCGTTCACAACTTTACGTCATACAATATGGTAAACAAAATATTATAGTCTGTTTATATGTTAACTTGAATTTTGTCTTATATAAATAAATATATGGCCCTCTAGGAAGGTATGACCTGGGACATTTAATTTACATTCCCATATATGAATGATAGAACTTGAATTTTATTCAATTTAAAATTAGGTCTATGTCAAACAGGAGTNAATAAATAAAAGTTTAATAAAATACAATATATACTTATATTTTTACAGTAATTAAATTGTTTATTGTATTTTTTGTTAAAATGCAATGGAATTAGAATATTTTTACTTAATAAAAATTAATATTTGTAGTTAATATTTTTACCGAATAAAAATTCGGTATATGTATTCTAACATATTCTGATAAGTTTGTATAAGTTAGTTCACTTGAAACTGACTAATAGGGGCGGCAGGGTAGCTAAGGTGGTCTGTCAGGGTCTCGCAATCCTGGCGCTGCGGGTACAAATCACTCTCTTTGCAAGCTTTTATTTAAAAACAAAAGCTGAGCCATGGATGTTTAGAATGTGGCGTAGATAGCCCCTCCCTCAATTACCCTAATTGGATGAGAGGAAGGTTAACACTATAAAAAATTTTAAAAACTGACTAATAAAGATAACGTTAAATAATCAGGTATTCAATGGAATGAGGGGAGGTGGTGCTAAAGGAAGAGATGTTGACGAAGAGAGCGTAATAAGTTGCATGTACCTAAAATTTCCAAATGCAAAGACGGCATTAGTTTGTTGTCGGAACGTACTCCACATGGAAGTGAAGGTGTAAATTCACTTCCATGTGGAAAACGTGCTGAACAAGATATTTTAAACGGGCAAAGTTGCGCCAGGGGGTGTGTTACCCCCCTCTAAGCTCTTTGGTGGGGGTTCAGCAACAATTTATCAATCGATATCTGAGTTCTACCTATTAATTTCCTACGCCACTTCACATTCTGTCCCTAACCGTCCATCACTCTTCTTCCTACACTTCCCTGCTCTAATTACAGTAATTATCCCTCATCCCCTACCTTCTTAAACAAATATTGTCTCTGTTAATTATTCAGTAGTTACGGAATGTTTTAATAGGAATCATTACAATATTTATTTAATATGTTCCTTTCTGGAAATCTGGGATATGGGTATGGTTCAGGATTGCTTTAATGTGTTGCAAGCCAATTAAGTATGTTTCTTTAGGGAAATGGTTCAGCGATTTCCAAACGAATATACCTTTTGTGGTTCTTCTCATTACAGATTTTTTTAAACATTTTTTTCAGTATTTTTCTCCATCATACCTACATGATATCAGAAATGATTGTCACTAAAATTCATTTGTATACATGTCCTCCCTTAACTGATCATCTTCTCTGTTGGTCTTCTGACCGCAGAGCTTTCAGTTTTTATAATTGTAATTCGGCAAAACAATAAACTTTGGACGTGAAGGTGAAACTTCTCAATGAATTTTAAAAAATATTATTCATTTCCTGCTATAGTAATAATTTATTAATGGTTTTAAATAACTTACAAAATGATATCAAGTGTTAGAAATAGGTATAGGGACTTCCTTTAGGTATAGTACCTGTGTAGACCGCAGTGATCTTTTGCCCGTGGGGATCTCATTTACATTATTGTGCTCAATTTCAATGCAGTCACAGCAATCTCCTTTAAATGAAGATTAATATTATCTTTTCTGCTGAGTTTTAGCCATTTTATGTACTAAAAACATGTTTGTTATTATATATCTTCAGTTACTATTGAAGAATAACAATTATTTCCCTTACTTATGGTCTTCGCGTCATAGTTTAGATGATTTTTCATGTATAAATATGTTTCATTTGTCTCTAGATGCCTGACGTAAATTGTGGTATACAAGAAATGCAAGGGAGTCAGAAACAAATTTTTAGTACCTTTAGCCGGGACTCAAACCCGTATCTCCTGCAAATATGCATTCCGGTGCATATGCGGTATGTAGTATGACCACTGCACTGGTCGGTATGCCTCGGTTGTGCAGTGGTTAGCATACTTGCCTGGAAAGAAGGAGATCCGTGTTCGAGTCCCTGCTGAGGTAGTAAGATTTTTTTTCTGACTCCCTTGCATTTCTTGAATAATATTTAACGTGGGATTAAATACCACAACTGAAATCATCATTTAAAGTAATTAATGGTATTTTGTGGTTAGTCTAAACATACTATAATGCAAAACCTCTTTGCTTTTTCAACGACTGTATTTTCTCTCCATTCCCATACTTCTGCAGCATAGCAAAGGACTGAATATATAACAAAGTTGCAAATTTTCATTTTTGGAATGTAATACACGTTTTTATTATTAATCACCCTAATCCATATACAATATACATTGCTTCGATTTTAAATATTTTTCCTGTAAATTTTCACGTTTCGCAATTCTCCACACTTATATCAATAAACAAATCCAAATTATGCGAGCTAAATATAATGAATAAATTGTTTGTAATCACACTTGGCATTTCAGGCAAAACTTCTTTGGCGGATTCGTTCACGAATTCAAGTCTTTCTTTTGATATTTATAAGCGACATGATAAATTTCATTAGGAAAAACAAAATTTTTTGCATATATGCTATAAAATTAAATTTTTTTGGCACAGATAAACTCCTGCTACTATTGTTTATATTATTATGCGCAACTTCTTGAATATTTTTTTTGCCAATGAACAAATCCGAATTGGGTTTCATTGCACTAAACTAAACATTATGCTCGCTACATAATGTTTAGTTAGAAAATTTATTTTCATTCGCACTTGACCGTTTGTGAAATCCCTCACTTAAATTCACTCGATTTATTTAATAAAGAACTTGGATTTTCTTTATTTTTATTACTATTTAAAAAGAAAAATTTCATTAAGAAAAACAAAGAAGGAAAAGTTTATTTTTAACTTTAAAAATGAATGATCACAATTTAACGTTTTGTTTTGTTACCAGTAACAGTATCGCTGATATAGTTAAGTTAAACAGTAAGTTGGTTTAAATTCTAACCAACCGAAAAGTAACTAAAAGTAACACGCACTGGATACCTCTATTAATTCACAGGGCTTGAGGCAAAAAAGACTACTTCTACACATTTTTCTTTACCAAAAGTTTATCATAATTTGAAATAAATAGACTATTTATACAGTAAGATCAGAATAGAATAGACAGTAGTAAGATGAGATAATGACATTACTCCAAGAATGAGTAAATCAGGAAAGAAAGGCTGTGGATAGGACAAGCGTAGGGAGGGGGGGGGGGGGGGGGGGG
>KZ808643.1:122410-152161 GCA_000696205.2 Oncopeltus fasciatus | reverse complement strand
GGGGGGGGGGGGGGGGGGGGGGGAGTGACGGCGTATACGTCATCGTTGAGTCAGGCTGAGAACAGCTGACTCTGAGCGGGAACTCCCGGGTCCCATGCTGGTCATGGAAATGGTACAACACGAGATGAGTTTTCCAAGTGTCAGTAACGCTCACAAGGATTCAGTCAGTTTCCTTTATTCGAGGTAAAATACAGACTGATAGGAGCAACGGGAAAAGTATCGCGAGCACTCGTAATTTAGTAGCCGGGGACAATGAGTCACCAAAGAGATAGCAGACAGAGCTTGACTCATCGCTTCACGTCACTCAAGTTCGCCACTCCCCAACATTAAACTAAACAGAGTCACTTAATTGGGGACAAGGAGTACTTTTAACAGCACACAAATATATAATTAATATACACGGTATATTTTAATCGTAACATATAAATATCACAATTCCGATAGAATAAGCCACTAAGCCCTTTTAGGGCAGATAAGCCCAGGGCATTCCCTACATCTTCATTCATAACTATTGTTGTTAATTGGTTTCCATTTCCCACAACGTTGTTAACTAGGAGCTGTGTCTGAAACCAGCAAGTTAAAAGGTATACAAACGCCAGCTACCGATAGGGGATGCGTTCTCAGAGTGAGGACCCACAAATCAAGTTTCGGAGGAAAAAGTAAAAATCGCACTTCCTAGGTAAAAACTAATAATGAGTTACAGGTGCTGTCTACCTATCCAAGAAGTACAGACTAGAGGTTGCTAGCATGAGAGGGGGCCGGTGTTCCGAATTAATGATTCTTCCATCTGGGATTTCTCTTGAGTTAACTAGTGCCTAAGGGAGGGACTGGAGGTGTAGGCCCTACAGGATCACTGACTGTCAATTGTTCATATATAAATACTTTGGGATTGGCTGAATGCATGAGGGAAAGAGTCTATATGAATCCCTACAAGTCAAAAGAAACATTTTGTGAAAAAAAAATAACAAGAGAGTGCGTTCAAAAACAAATGTGTTCTCAGAATTGTGTGTGAAATATCTCAATGTGCATCTACTTATTTAAATCTATTCTCTCCTTAAATTAATAATTCTTATATGTTTAAATCAAATTCAATAAGCTTAAATGAAAAGGGGAAAATACAAATAAAACCATTCAAATTTAACCTTTGGAAGAAAGTTAGTATTACCGATACTATATTTTTGACTGGTATGCACACACATTTTATTGAAATCGATCTAGCAGTTTTATTCTTAATGTAGGATCTATTTTATATTCATCATTTATGAATATACCAAAGATTTTAACTATATTTAATGCAACTCTACCAAATGCTGATTGTTAACTATTAGCTGCTTTAGATAATGAATTATAAAGCCCTACGCTAGGTACAATTGAAGAGGTACTTGACAGTCGGTAATGTATGCAAGTGTCTTGAAAGGGAGATTCTTGAGAACGATAACAGGGATTAAGTCTTCTGGAGCTTTTCTTTTTTTTTTCATCTTTCTGACAAATGATTTTACTTCATTTGGTGAGATAGAGTCAAAATCATTGTTTGTTGGACTGCCACTATCTGGTTCATATAACGTTTCGTCTACTGTCCTGTCAGTTAGTATGTCCTGTCTGTCAAGTGGCCTGAATTTTGTCTCTAGGAATGACAGTTAGTTTTCCTAAAATACGTTTATTTTCACGCCAAAGAGAGTGGTCATCCGTCTGTAAGTCAGTCAGAAAATTTTGGTACTTTTTAATTTTGGTTTCCTCCAGAAGAAATTTTTTTTCCCTGGTCAAGCGATTCACTTCTCTTTTGTCAAGGGGATCTGTGTACCTTTGCCAGCGTTTTCGTAGGGTATTTTTATCTCTTATCAAGTCTAGTATATGGGCAGGAGTTTCTTCTCGGGAAGTTTGTCTGGGGTTTTTGGAGGGCTGTAGGGTTAAACTTTGGATGGAGTTGTGGATATGTTCCGTTAGTGTGGCAATAGCTGTATCGATGTCGTCAGTATGTCTGTAAGAATTGGATACGTCAAGGGTTCTCATTGCGAGGAAGAAAAGCTTCCAGTCGACCCTTCCTCTGATGAGTCGGGGTGTCGGTATTGTCTGTCTGTATGGAGTGTTAAATGTACAGAGAACTGGTAGGTGGTCTGAGTCTAGATCTGTGGTAGTTGTGTGATGAAATGGGTGTGGAATGTTCTGGAGAATTGCAATGTCCAATATATCTGGAAGATATCTGTCTTGAGTTGTACTGATATGGAGTCCAAGATTTGATGCTATGTTGTTCAGTCTAGTTCCATTAGAGTTCAGGGTTCTACAGCCCCAATAGGGGTTCNTCATCATTTATGAATATACCAAAGATTTTAACTATATTTAATGCAACTCTACCAAATGCTGATTGTTAACTATTAGCTGCTTTAGATAATGGTCAAATTTTATATAAATATTATTTTTCTTGTGGTATTTAATCCCACGTCAATTTTAAACAATTAATGAGATGGAACAGAATACAAATTCTAACTGTCCAAGCCAGGACTCGAACCTGGAGGTTAACATACCGGCCCGGATAGCAGGAGATCCAGGTTCGAGTCCTAGCTGGGACAGTTAGATTTTTTATTCTGTTCCCTTTCACTAAAAATTTTCAAATTTTATATTCAGATATCATGAAATACACGAGAGAAAGTATAAACAATTATTCAAAAGCAAGGGTCTCCTTTTTTTCAAGCGGGAAAAATATTCAAAATGAAGATATTCAAGCATAAAACCAAAACAGATCATAATAGATAGCAGTTATTCGTTTCTTAACAGTAGAACACACTAGTAGTGGAAAAGAAGCGGGAGTTGAATAGAATGAGTAACAGTGTTTTCGTAAAATTTGGTTGAATAGAACTAGAACTGAGAATATAAGTAGAATTTAACACGTTTTCCAAAATGAGGATAATATAGGAAATATAATCGAATAAATTTATAAGTCTAAAGGGCAATACTCAATGATTAACAACATTCAATACAAAAAAGGCAATTATTATTTTCATTTTTAAATTATATTTATCTGGCAATCAATCACGAAAGGACCTTAGTGAGAGGGGCTATCTAGAGGTTTCATTCAGAGTCATGTTAAAATATGTGAAGAACGAGGTAGATAGGGTAAACTTTTCGAAGTGGAGATACTGTCATTAATTTTGAGCCAAATTATCGATACTATATGAACCCTGATCACATGAACCATAATCACAGAGAATAAATGAAGATACTACGGAACCCAATGCCCAAAATGTGACGTTTTGTCAGCAGCATTAACCTTTCGCTCTTAGAACACTTAATTTGACAGCTAAATGTGAATTCGAAAATTAAAAAATAGATGTGTTATATCTAAAAGTGATTGTGTACCGAGCGAGTTACAGATTTCTATTATTTGATTTTTTTAAATTATTTTTCAGTAAAAATACTACTATGATTACTACTGAAGGGCTGAATACACAGAACAGTTTACCTAACCGTGGCTTTTATCATCCGGGCTGTACAACTTTGTTTTCATCATACATCCATGTTATACTCTAGAATTTTAATGCCGCATTTGATAGGATAATATGAGCTTCATAATTTGATCAAATAAACTAAAGAAACTATTATATGTATATGTTATTAATCTACACTTTATGTTGCAAGTTCCGACAGTTTTGTCTTTCTCTGAACTGAAAGAAATGCAGTGCACACAAACAAGAATCTGTGTGATGCATTTGCCAATTATTTAGCGGCACCGAATTATTGGGTAGAGAAGGAATTCATCAAATGTAAATATCAATATTTTCACTCATTCAAGAATAGCATAGCACAGCTGAATAGAATAAAATAGTATAGCTGAATCAAATATAGTACAATGAATGATTTAATAAGAAAAGACTTGTTTAAATTTAACACGAAATTTAATTATAAGAATGGGATCATCTACAAATCGATATATAGATTAAAGTTTCAATAATTTATAGCACAATTAATTAAATAAATTAAGATAATTGTTTTTACTAATAAGGTATATATGTGTTGAAGCTATATTTATTACATCTAAGACAGAAATGAAGAAATTAACATTTAGGCTATGTAATATTGTGAAAACTATAATAGATTTATTATATATAATTTTTTTTTAACGAGTGTGATTCGTATAGGAGGAAAGGAAGCTGAAATATTCTATATTCAAGACTAAAAAATAGTTATTCAGTATATTTACTAGTATAGTAGGAATGATAAACAATATATGCTGTATTATTTAACCAGCGGTCTGAATAGTGGCGACAGTTTGATGAGATGTGATGCACTCATTCAAAATGAAAGAGGAATATGGTGAACTGTCCTACCTGGAGGTGTCCAGTAAGGAATACGACCGCTGATCCATTCCGGGTTCTCCATGAGTAGGGGCTCGCTCACCATCCCGTCTCCTACTACTCATTCATGCCCGCCTGACGTCACCGTTCCCGGAACCCCCCGCTCCCTGCACACCACTATTTATAGGAGGTTATGCGCTCCCCACTGATAACAGCCGAGCCGAGCCGAGCCTTATCACAGCTCCTCCTCGTCATCATCTTCGTTAAAGTCGGGATAGCCGCAAACGCTAAAGTCCCTGTATGCCTACTACCATGACGTCACTGACCACTACCCCAATGGCAAACAAGAGGAGGGAGTCAGCAAAAAAAAAAAACTAAATAGATTTACTTTATTAGTTAATCCCTCTTTATACACCAAAACACACATTATTTTCTTTTAAATTAATTATTCCTGCAGAGACTTTTTGGTCGCCTAAAGCCTTATTTTAAAACTGTCAGTTATAATTTTATAAGAACATAAATTATTATTAAGCTGGAAAAATTAGTCAGGGTTTCGGCCAGGATAAGAAAAATAAAATACTCCTAAATTGCTGGGTAATTATTTTGTTAAATTAATACAATAATTACCCAGCAATTTAGGAGTATTATATTTTTCTGATCCTGGCCGAAACCCTGACTAATTTCTCCAGCATAATACTCGATGGCCAACAAACTTCCAGCCATAAATTATTATTGAAAAATCTCTTTTGGTGTTCTAAAATTTTTCCATTTTTCAATTATTTTTATTTTTATTAGGGACATACAAGATTGTTGTTTTTTTTCTTCTTTTTTTCATTTTGTCTCTCTTTTACTCCCCTCACCGCCAAAATATTGAAGAAATTAAGGAACTTATTCAAGAATTAATAGAAAATAATTCTAGCATTGAAAAAAAAATTATATATATAAATTCTGTTTTTTCATTTTGAAAACTGCATGCAAACATTCAGCTACACTGTGCTAACACACACACAAACACAATTACTGTGTCGAGGGGTGAACATGACAAAACGGTTAGCGCATGCCGCTTGCATGCTAATTATGAGAGGATTCCTCGGTCCAATTTCTGAGCTATTCGCAAAAAAGTACAACATGGTGTCCAGAAGACGCGGAGTAACAACAGGAGAATGGTTACCACTCCTTGCAACGGAAAGGCGCATATGTCTCTCGAAATGGTCGGATTTAAACAAAGCAAAAGCAGCTCAAACTATGGTAAAATGACTTCATAGACACGATAAAGCAACCGATCGGGAAGAGAGGTGGCCTGAAAAACAGAGAAGTTCTTGATGAGTACTTCATATTCCACAATGGAAGAAATGAAAAGAGCATAGCTCTCAATGGAACAATTCTATTTAGCTCAGACACAAGAAAATTAGACCTACAGATCATCTAAAAAAAAAGATATGCATATTAAGATTAAGGTGTTGGTCCAACACCAAGAACATTCTTCAGTAAACCGTCCACAAGAAGATAGAGACTCAGGATGACTTTTATGATCAAGCCTGTCTATGACCTGATCCAAAAATTATAGTAGGAGATTTCAACGCCAACCGCTATTTTACCCTGGCAGAGGAGAGCATAGCGCTCATTATACGTGGTATCTCCATGAATCCACAAGCTGGGCAAGCTTGCACACCCATGTTGCCAGGCAAGCTTTCATGTCACGCCAAAGAATGCAAAACCCGAATCTGCGGCGCTAGACTGGGGAGAACCTCTCCTTACCAAAATACTAAATTGAGCTGAAGTAATAGGTTCTCCCCCAACTGAAATATGTCCCTGTAGAAGAACAGTGGGAAGAGGAATATGAAAGAAGTAATTCACATGATAGAACCAAGAATAAAAGCAAATTCAGAAGAGCAAAGAGCACTTCAGGTCAAACATTAACTCTTCAAGCAAAACTTGAAAAAATATTAGAAATACTTATAATTCTATTCACTTGCATTAAAACAGCAAACGAATAGAATTATAAGTTTTTTGCATTTGAAGACTCTGCTTCTTTGGAAAATCAAGACTGAACAAGAGATCAAGATTAATTAATAAGGATAATAATTAAGCATTCGATACTGAATCGGGATTGCGATCTGTTCTACAACGAAATAAATAACCGATAATACTAAAGGAGGGTCTAACAGATAATACCACTTCGTTAATCGTTATTATATTCGTTATTTTAATGGGTTATTACAATAGTTTTTAAACACCATAGGTGTCAAAAGTAATAACTAAATTCAAATGTATTATCTAACGAAGCCAGTTGATCTCCTCCACTGTTATGCGGTCCTAAACCTGGTTGAATTTATTACAATTATCAAGGGATGAGAGTGTGAGCTTTATCTCAACAGGGCTTACTCCAGATTCTTCCCCTCAGAGGGAGAAGAAAGGCATTCTGAAGACATCAGTCATAAGCCCATTAAAAATATTCCAATTTTACAAATGCGCTACGGTCTAACGAATTCCACTTAGGCTTTCCAGAGATCCGCCAATATAATACTGCGAGGCCTAAAAACCTACGAATTATTACCTACGGATGCTTGACCACTTTACCACTGGACGAAAAAGAGTGTCTTCGGCCAGAAGTGGACTTCTTAGGCACAAGGTCATTCATATGGGGATAACGGTACTCACGAATAAATTAAGTTTGTCGCCCTACTTCTGTCGAGGATGTTCATCGTTAAAATGCAACGCATATCAGAAACTGAAGAGGTGGAAGTGCAACTCAACTTTTACCTTAAATGAGCAGGGAGCAGGAGCGCTGCACCGACTAAGTGAAGCATTAAAGTTACAAATAAAGAAGAATTTCAAGATACGTTTTTATGCAGTTATATATTTAACAAATTTATCAGTTGTAGACAGATGGATGTCATAAAGCCAAATAGCCTAAGACAAAACTGTTGCCTTGTAAGCAACTTTGGCACTACTTTGGAAAAGATCCCTCCCCCCCCCCCTCCTACCAGTGAGATTGAGGTTTAAAACTTTAGACCTTTAGCTTCGGGTCAATGTAAAACATTACACCATGGGTGAACTTTTTAGAGAAATGATTAAGTAACAAGAACTACAACAAATAATAAAAAAAAACTAATACAACTTATACGCCATATATCAGTATATACTCACAAACACTCATGCACGCGCACAAACACACTACTCGCAAACATCGAAAAACATTAATCTGAACTTCAACTTGGGATTTCAGCTAATAACCCTCTCCTTTTCATCCGATTATGCACAATAAAAAACTCAATCTTCTTTTTTTTAGCAGTGTTTCTTTAAAGAAATGAAGAATTCACTTTGGTAGCGTGTCATTTGTAAGATTACAATGGACCTTCATCGAGCCAGCCTTGGGAAGCTATAAGAAAAAAATTCGTAAAGGAGGAGCTACGTAATCTGTTTAATTTTAATGCAATTTCACATGGTCAATTAAATGTGTGAGTGTGTGTGTTTGTGTGTGTGTGTATATATATATATAAAAAATACTAAGGACAATTATGTATTATAATTTGTNTAAACTTTAAACAATTAATGAGAGGGAACAGAAAATAAAAAACTATCTGTCCTCGCCAGATAGTTTTTTTATTTTCTGTTCCCTCTCATTAATTATTTAAAATTTACGTGGGATAAAAAAACCACAACAAAATAAAATATTTATATAACACATTAAATTACAAAGCTATATTTAGAAGCCAGAGATAATGATAAGAGTAAAATGTATGGCTAGTAAGCTATGCTCTAGAGTGGCTAGGCAGGAAGAATGGAGGAAATAACGTTCAAGTATCATAGTTAAATTCTTAAATTACGTACTTCCTTTACCATAACAATAATATACAACATAATCGTTAAAAAATAACATTCTACACTTTTGTGTGTGTGTGTGTTTGTTAGCCTCTTTCAACCACTTAGGGTCATGGAGAGAGGGATTATCTAAAGGTTGCCATCCCATTATAAACATCTATGGCTTAGGGCAAGCTTTTATTTATAAATAAAAGCTTGCCCTGCGCAGGATTTAAACGATTGCCAGATCCCCTATTCGCAATCCCTGAGCTACCTTGGCGCCCCTCTACACCTACTAAACATGATAGGTTTAATTAATTTTTGTTTTAAATGAGATGTGAAAAAGGAGGGGTTCAGTGGGAGATCAAAATTTATAATGGTAATATCATCGAAGTTATTGGAGTCAGGAAAACAAGTGAACTAAGAAAGAGAAATTTGAAGGCGTGAAGAAGAAGATTACACAGTTGTAGAAAAAGAAAAAGAAGCTCAGTGATAAGAGCAAAAATTTTGCGGTAAAAGTAGTTAAGATTAATATACTCAAACAATGAGTACAATTAAGCTAATACAAGAAGTAGAGTAGTAATAAAATTCATGAAATTTTAAAAGAAAATGTGGATCCCATTGAGCTAAGGGAAGTTGTTAGGATATTCCAACACATTAGTCAGGGTAAGTTTATGATTAAGACAAAAAATAAGAAATAGTTTGACAAATGTAGTTATTTGCTTGATGTGAAGGCAGGAAAGTAATTATGGCCTGGGTTGATATACAATCCTATTATAGGCACTTAGCCAAAAGTGATCATAAAAGGTAAAGTTGTTAAGAAATTAGTGAGAAGAATGCCAATTTAAAAAGTCGGTCAAGGAGGTGCTGCGTTATCTAAGCATATTTCCTGAACCTCACGATGGATACAAATAATAAGAGTAATTAAGGAAATTTACAAGTCCAAGAGGACGATGAATCTAGATAGTAAGACAACCAAAGTTTGATCTAGACTGGCCGGGAAAGTAGGGAAAAGTTACATTTCTACATTTTTCCCCAATAAGCATTTTTCATAAAAATCTAACAAAATCATATTAAATTCACACCAATTAAATTCTGTAAACTTTTCCGTAAATCAAATAGCGATGAAGATATTACGATTATAATTTTTTTTCCCACTAAAGCCCCCTTTTTTCTAATACTATTTCAACCTAAAATGATTTCATTTTAGAGTTTGCAATGAAAAACCTAAATAGCGAATTTAGTTTTTATAATATAAAAATATGAGGGCCCGCCCAACGCTCGAAATTTGTTTTTTAAATATTTTTTTTAATATGCGTTTTTTAAAATTATATAGAACAAAAGTTTAAATCATTTAAAATAGTTCAAAACATTTAAAGTGTAAATGTTGCAAAATTACACTTCAAATTTTTTATTATATACACTTCTAGTACATTTACTGAAGGTGGTGTATAGGAGAAAAATATGAATAGTGGTTACTCAGAAGCCTTAGTGAATTACAAATTATGTTTAAGGTTTTTCTAACAAGGTTAGAATTGTTATGTATGGCCAAAAACTTTAAAATGCAGCTATTGTAATACTTAACAGAAACATAGACAAAATTCTGCTGTTAAACATTAGCTCCGTGAACCACATAGTTACTGAAGTATATCTTTATAATTTTTTCTCTCTCTTGATTAGCTTTCATTTATAAGTTTACAGGGATGAAAAGTATACAGGTTCCATATATATANACATTCCATACATATGAAATAGCCTTAAGACATTAAATCATATATATATATAATTTATTCAATAGCTATCTAATAAACACATTGGCTCTGGTATTAGTTGCTTTTACATTAGCAAATGTTAGTGATGATTTTTCTACATTTGAAAGAGAAAATTATGTAATCACAAAGAATGAAAAAAAAAGTTAGTACAGCTTTTGTACAATTCAATTTATTTATTTAATTTTCTCAAAGTAATTTCCACAATGTTAAACTCTTCTCTGTTGGTCAAAACAAGTTCTGCTGTTTCTTTAATCTGGGAGAAAGTGAGAGAGACATCCATTCTCTCAAGCCCTCAGAAGGTCCTTGTCATTAAAACTAAGTTTTCTTTCAGCTTAATTTTCACGAGAGGAAACAGTACAAAATAAAATTATTATTGTATTATTATAATGTTGACAATATTGTTTATTTGTTTTTATAAAATTGTATTTATATTTAAACTCCACTTGTAACTCTTGGTAGCTCCTAAAGATGACCCAATAGAATCAAAAACATTTGAGCGAACAAATTGAATATATAGACATTGTGGGGAAGACGGTTTTATAAAATAAAAAAATATAGCCCACAATGCGACTAAACATTTTAATGATAACCATGTTATTTTATATAATTTTCAGAGAACCTAAGTAATTTATCACATTATTTTATTTCTAAGTTTGGTTAAACTTTATTTTAGATAATAGGGTCACTACTCCAACATTTTTCATCAAGTACTGGAAAGAGAATAAGGAGCTTACAATAAATAAATGAAAAATAATTAAAATTTCAAGGTAATTAACTTTTCGAGACAACATTCTATGTTTGCAACATTATATATAATCATTTTTTGAGGATGAATTGTAGAGACATGTAAACTTTTTTGCCGTTAATTGTAGTATTGGTGAATGTTCCGATAATGTATTTCCCTACTTTGGTAGACATACATTATTGATTGATGAAATTTAAGATTAAGGCTGTATCTATTCTGAATATGACTAATTTTATAAAATTTGATCCATAATTTATGGAGGTTACAGCAGCCTAACATTAGAATTGCTTTACGAAGCAAACAGTAGTCAACCTCATGAGATTGAGATTTACAATTCATTCTTAGTTTTGGTCGTATCTCCAACAGAAAATAATATCTTTACTTACAAATAAATTTTTTTTTTTTTGGACATCAGGAGTCAAAGCAATTGTAAATACACATTCGCTTCACCAAAAATGAAATTATAAATGATTTAAACCAAAACTACTGAACTGATTTTGAAGAAGTTAAAATCAAAATTGCGCCTGTCTATTTATATGTTTCTAAGTGAACATCATACAAGCTTCATTAAATGACTCAAAATTGGTTTAAAAAAGTTGGAATTTTAAGGCAGCTATATTTTCAAAAATATTACACTTATCATCCTTAGAATTATCCCTCTTAATAAAAGTGTTAAAATTTATATTTTTTCCTAGCCAAAGTGTTCATTTTATCTTCATCATTTTTAATTTAAATATATTATTATATTTCTATATCATTATATTATATGCTTCCTCATTAAGAGAGAATTGTCAGGAGTTCGGTCTTGGAAGCTGAAAAATTAAAAACTAATTTGTAATAAAATAATTTGATGTTCACTAAAATGTGTTATTAAAAATCTAAGAAAAACTAATGCTGAATAATTTACACTTATTTATTTTAAGGCACGGATTATTTATAATATAAATAAATTATATGTTAAAGTAAAATGTAGAAAATAATAATTTAAATAGCATTAGTTCTTAGAAGAGAAGTTGTTAGTAAACATGTTCAAATTGAGTTTTTGTGACCCTAGATATTATTATAAGACTTTTTTCCATTATAAGATCAACAAAAAAAATACAAATTTGTATTATTTTTTTGGAATCTACCTTGACCGAACCCCAACAAAAAAAATCTTATAATGTTGTTAGTAAACTTCCTATAAGTCTAACTCTTTCAATTATTTTTCTGTAGTGAGTAAATGTGTGAGAGAGTGTATGTGAGTAAAATAAGCTAATATTCTATGCTAATTGCTTCACTTAAAAATAATCTTTATTGAAATATATGTTAGAATAAGTCTTGTGTATTATTATTGACTAGTGGAATTTTAAATATAAACATGATAATAAATAATATTATTGTTATTTAAATAAATTTATGCAATAATAACACTGGGGAACAATTTGAAACTCAATTTCTGTTGAGTTAGACTTTTTAGATTTTTTTTTTTAGAATTAGGCATGCTGGTTTCAAAACTGTTTTTAGTTTTCTTCTATCATGTCACGTTCGGTTTCTATGTGGGAGGAGTGCATGCTGCTCTAGACCTGCCTGTTTGATTATGTATGTTATACTGTGGTGAAATGTTATGGGTCGGTAAGCAGTATTTAGTATTTTGTTACAGAAGTGTACAGAACTACATAGTGTGTTTGAACTTAAACGTTTCCTTATGGCTACCTCTGCTCCTATATGTTGAAAGTACGATAACAGCCCCGATTCGTTTTGTTATGTATGTGGCAGTTTTACCATTCCCAGCCAATTTTGCATATTTTAAAGTGAAACTTGGTGATCAAGATAAAGCATGGGCACCTCATAAAGTGTGTAAACAGGGTGTTGAGGGTTTACGGATGTTGACCAAGGGAACACATGCTAAGCTTCCATTTGGTATACCTTTGATTTGGCACAAGCCCAAAGATCATTCAAGTGATTGTTACTTTTGTATAGTGAAAACATCGGGATATAACAAGAAAAACAAATGTAAAATAGAGTATCCTAGTTTACCGTCAGCTATACGCCCAGTACCGCATTCAGCGGAAGTCCCCGTGCCAGTTTTCAATGAATTTCCCTCTTTATGGTAACAATGTCAGAAATTGAAAAAAATGCTTGGTTGGCATTCAAAAACATTGTTAAAGACTTTCTTTGTCCAGCAACTCTTGGAAAGCTTCCAAACGCTAGGTTGCAACATGAGCATTAAATTCCATCAAGGTAGATGGTACGTACATATGATGGCTGACTATTGTTGGAGCATCAAGTGCAAATGTGCACAAACTTAACACTCCAGAAAAAGCTACAAACACAAATGTTTAAGTACTGTTCATTAATTAAACAATTTTATGTGTATGAACTCGATTTTACTTGCATTAAATGTTTTGTAAACCGTATATTTGGTACTTTTTTACTTTATTTTCTTTTAAATGCATGATTTTTATGATTTCTGTGGATATCCTGTAGTTTAAAAAGTTGGTATGATAAACAAAATCTGAGGTTATTCTGAAATTCATTCAAATCTAACTCAACAAAAATGTGTTCCCCAATGTAATATATGGATTCACCAATTCTTGAGCTGTCAGTAAAGGAAGACAACTTAGTTGTCTGACAATCCATTCATTATTATCAATTTCAAGTAACTTTTATTAAAAATAACACTTTGCAGATCTTCTACTGGAGCTACAATCAAATGAACATGCATGAAAACCTTAAGTGATAATGCTGAAATAATTAGTTTATAAGGATAAAATTTAATTATTGATTCCTTATACTTTTTAAGCAATTATTGCTAATTCTTTTAAAGATATGTAAAATTTTTCTTGTACAAATAAGAGACAAAACTTCTTCTTCAGAGCTTCAGTAAAACCATATTATACTGAAGTCCTCTATTTCTCTGGATGGCTACCGAATCCAAAACCCAAAGCAAAGATTTGATGCTGCCAGAAGACATTCCATACATATGAAATAGCCTTAAGACATTAAATCCTTAAAGTTCCTCACCAAGTTTAGAAATAAATTAGAGAAGCTTGCTCCCTACTGGGAGTATTACTATATCAGATGACTTTCTCCTCTCTTCCAAACTACTGTCACCTCTGGTCTACTCTTCATTGACTATCCCATTGCAAGAACTCCTCTAATTTTACCTGGTAAACATATATGGCTTGTATTTTCAGTTTATTACCTAAACATTTGAATAGACACTTAGCCCCTGCCTCCTCTTCATAATCTCTGAAGAGGAGGCAGAGGGAGGTGAGGAGCTTGAGGATTTCGAGTGAGAGTACTAGAGCATTGAGTATCCCATCCATAGTTTTCTCTTGGTCCCCTCATTATACCTTACTCAATGACACGATATTCTTCCCTTGCCCCTTCACATTTCTCTTTTATCAGTATATTGGCAAGAAACGATCAGTATTGCTCCTGATTAGAAAAAAAAAAGATTGTGAGATATTCCATACCCCACACCAGCAGTTATGTCTCATTCAGCTTTGAACTTGTGAGTGGTTTTTAATCTACTAATGATCATTTATTGTAACAAAGAAAGTGTTTATTTGCAAAAATCTGAAATGTAGACCAAATGAGACAAAGAAGGATACGAAACAACAAACTAACTAATACTAAACAAACTCTCATTGGAACCCTACAACAAATACCTCAAATAAATAATTAGGCATAAAAGCAGTAATTTTCTCAGAAAGGGAATGTTGGTTCAAGGAAGGTGATCCCTCATTTCACTAAAGCTCACTTGTTTGGTGTACTGATGATCCCTAAAAAACGACCAATGAGGAATGGGAATTTTCAGTAATAACTATTAAATCTAAAGCCTTGGCAACTTATACTTCCACTTAAAATCTGAGATCCTCACTATAGATGATGCTATAAGCAATACTTAGAAAAAGGATCTAAGGAACAAAGAAATTATATTTCATACAGAAAGCTCTCAGCGGCTACATCAAGGATTGCTGATAATTTCTCAGAGATAAAGATCCAGGTTTGGGTGCCTGAACACTAAAGTGTACAGGGCAACAAGGCTGCAAAAAAGCTGATTAAGAAAGAAACCGAAGAAGGCATAATTCATCCCAAACCCTTCTGCAGTGTGTGCAGAACTTTCTAAAAAAAAAAAAAATTAAATCCTGGAGGTCAAGAGAGTATTGGCTGAACAAACCAGGACTATAGTACATCTATAGCATTTATCAAACAGTCAGATAATAGGCAAATACTACCTTAATCTGACATGTAAGAAGTTGGGGTGTTTGACCTCGAGTCTCATAGGACAATATCCTCTCATATCACCTGAATACAATAGGCATATAAAAGGAAACAACCTGTCTTTAAGTATGCTTGGAGAAATGGAGACTGTACAGCACATTTGGTGTGACTATGACCTGTCTTGCAACAAACCCTTTGAAAAAGAAATTGAAAGCCTATTTATGCACAAACAACAGGAAGTGAAAAAGCAATCTTGCAGGTGATGATACCAAAGAAGACCTTTTGGGCTTTACTGAGCTCAAGGAAATGAGATGAACAACAGGCCAACCACTTAACAGGCCCTCATTACATCTAATTCTTCAATTTCTTTAATTGTATTTATTCCTTGTAAATGTACAAACAAAATTTGAATGGAAAAACATCTATAAAATAAAAAAAATAAGTCTGATACCATAATATTGAGCAGGATAGTCTGTCCTAGTATCTGCGAAACGCATTTACACAAGTATATACACACACTGGTGCATGGACATAATTTTTTATATGATTTTTGTTTAACATGCATTATTTACATTTCAAAGAAAAGGCTTCATGTTCAAAATCATAAAACTTTATTCAGAAGAAAATACATCAGAATTCAATATGTTTAATAGTAAATTAAATAACACTGAAGTACTCACCAGAATCAAAAACTGGATTGCTGGAACCTTCGAGCCCACTACCCTGACCATGGTATTTGTCTGTAAATTAAAAAACCAAAATTAAATGAGATGAAAAATTTAAAACATAATTATCATTCTTAACATATATATTTTTCCGCCAAAGTAACTATATCAAAATTAAATATGATCACAACAGAATGCACTCAAATGTTCTTGAATGAGAGTAATACATCATTTTGAAGATAAGCAAAGTTAATTATAAATTGACTCCTTAAAAGAAAAAAAAATTGACTTACAAAACCTGGTAAGTTTAATTAGTGATGGCCATAAATAAATGTAAGTTGCTACTTTAATCTTACAAGCCAAAAATAAAGAGAAAATTTATGAAAAAATAAAGAGAGGCCTCAGCTCGCCAAGATTTGTTTTATTAAGAGTGGGAGAAGTACTCAGCTTTCATAGTGACATTACTAAATATTTTATTTATCCTAAGTAATTTCTAACAGTCATTATTCATAAAAATGTGACAGAACATAAAAGTTTGAAAATTACATTTTATATTTATATTATGTTCTATCTTATTTAAAGTTTTCCCATAGCACTAATAGTAGTCCTTTCTCCTTTGCCTGATTTCAGCTATTATTGAACTCACAATAAAAAGGAACTCAAATACTGAATAAATATTTTATTTGGTTGTGGTTTTTATCCCACATAAATTTTAAACAATTAATGAGAGGGAATATAATAAAAAAATTTATCTGTCCCAGCCAGGAATCGAACCTGGATCTCCTGCTATCCGGGCCGGTGTCGGACAGGTCGTCCTGGTAACATAACTGGTAAATGCACCGGCCCGGATAGCAGAAGATCCAGGTTCGATTCCTGGCTGGGACAGATAGATTTTTTATTATATTCCCTCTCATTAATTGTTTCAAATACTGAATCAGTTTTCTGTAGCTTAAAAAGAAGATAGCCCAAATATCCTGCCAAGTTAAGTAAGTAATAAATGTATGTGTGTGTGTGTGTGTGTGTGTTTTCAATAAGAAAATTAAGCAACATTGGTTTCATCACTTGACTTAAACAACTAAAATTTGTTAAACACTAGAAATATTTGTTTCACAAAAGTCAAACTCAAGTGGAATTTTTATTAATACTGTTTTTATCCCTTACAATAACATTTTATTCCATAAGCTTAGATCATGGAAAAAGATAGTGAAATAATTTTTTTTAAATATATATAACAAAATGATACACTCCAGCTATAAAGTTAAAACATTCAATGACATCTCAATTTAAAAAAAAATATCTGTATTTTTTTTAAATTATGCTATGCTGATGAATTATTTCCTATCAGGATGTGTGTTAATATCACCAATTCTATTGCCTCTAATGACTCGGACATTTACATATTTACTTGTTTATTTACAAGTCTGGTTAGAATGGATGGACCTCTTGACATTAATCCACCAGAAATTTAAAGAAAAAGAACCTTAAGGAATAAAGTATTAAATCATAAAATTCATAGTCAAGAGCAGAGAATAAGATTTATATTAATATATTTCTATTAGTTACATGAACAAAAGCAGCTTTCAAAAAAAATTTCTTCTTTTTAATACACCAACTCTTCCATGCACAAGGTAATAAACCAAAAAAGGTTTAAAAACTCAGAGAAGAGAATTTTGGTTGAGGCTTGCAGTAAAACCCAAGCCAATAAACTTTTAAGCAAAAAACTACAGGCTCTGATATCCTAGTAATAGATACTCTCATGAAAAACTAAATAAATCTAATTACTAGATTTTTTTTGGGGGGGGGGGGGTGGAGTTCGGTCAAGGTAAAAAAGTACTATTTAAAAAATGAGTATGTTTTAATTATCTGCTAATGCTTCGGTTTACATTGTAAGCCATCTTCAGGGCTAACAAGAAGACAAGAGAGAGTGCCGTGTTACCTGGATCACATGTGGAAAAAAAAAACAGCTATAATCTCCATGACCAAAAAACTCGCCATTTGAATAAATAAATATAAGATAATTGTATATTGTCCAGCCCTAGAAGACATGGATGAAAATGAAAATTTAAGAAGAGTTAAAAGATCAGAGTAACTCCTATATGACGTATAATTTTGAAAAAATTAGACGGTTCAAGGAAAAATGTATTCTCTAACTTTTTCCCTGCCCTATTTACCTGAAATGATAAACTAATCTAAAAGCAAGAACCCAATTACCTGTGAAGCAGAAGAAAAATGAATCCTGGACTGTATTAGTTGAATCAATGAACTACACTGCCGGACAAAATTAAAGGATCACTTCAATATTTTGAAATTACTGAACTGTATAGGGTATTTTTGAAAATATTCATTTTTCTTTGGAAGTCACACTTTATTATAAGGGTAATAAAAAATAAAAAATTATTTTCTAGAAATTTTTAATAGGAAAACAAATCAAAAAAATAAAAATGTCCTACAGTCTCAAAATGAAAAAGTAAATATTTGAAATGAAATGAAATGACAAAACTGAATAAAAAGGAAGAATTCGAGGAAAACGATCAAAAATTGGTATTCCCACCTCTAGCTCTGATAATTGCTTCCATTCTCCTGCCCATTTCAGCGACCAGGGCTCTTACATGTTGTTCTGGGATGTTGTTCCACTCTTCCACTAACATTCCCTTAAATCTGCCAAATTTTGTGGGTCTCGGGCGCGGACACGTCTTCCAAGCATGTCCCATACATGCTCTATTGGGTTCATATCTGGACTTCTGGGTGGCCAAACCATAACGTCAATTTCTTCTTGTCTGAGGAAATTTTGCACTGATCGAGCAACGTGAGGTCGGGCATTATCGTGCATAAAAATAAAGTTACCTGCGATATTTCTGGCGAAAGGTATTACATGTGGCTCAAGTACCTCCCTAATGTACCTGTCAGCAGTTATAGAGCCACGGTTCACAAGAACCAACTCTGTACGGGAGTTTAAATTTATGCCCCCCCACACCATCACTGACCCACCACCAAACGCAACCCTTGGAGAAAAAGTGCATGGAGCATACCTCTCTCCCCGCCTTCGCCATACCTTTTCCCGTCCATCTGGAGATCGGAGACAGAATCTTGACTCATCGCTGAATAATACGAGGCTCCAATCTTCCTGAGTCCAGTTTAGGTGCTCCCGAGCAAACCTCAAGCGCTCAACCCGGTGTTCCCTGGAGAGAAGAGGTCCAGTAGCTGAAGGATGGGAGGTCAATCCATAATCGTTGAGTCGTCTTCTCACGGTTCGCTCTGAAATTTGCACATTCCTGAACCTCTGGAGGAGACCACGCAGACTGTTACCAGTTGATCGGCGATCCCGAAGAGCATGCAGTTGCAAAAATCTCTCGTCACGGTGGGAAGTTGACCTCGGACGGCCTTGTCCGACTCTTCTTGTATGCCCTCCAGTTCGACGGTGCCTATTAAGCACCCTGGACACTACGGATTGTGACCGCTGGAGCCGTTGCGCAATATGCCTTTGAGAAAACCCTTCTTCACTCAAAGCAACAGCACGAATTGATTCCTCTTCGGTCAATGCTCTTCTGTTGGCCATCACAACGTTCTTACTAAACTCACAAGTAAAAACTAAAGTCTCTTAAATGTTAGAAAATCTTCAATAAGATGAATCTTTGCTAACAACTAACCATTTACTGATAGGAAGAAAGAAAAGAAGTGGATTAACTGACCCTTTTCTCCATAAACGGGTGGGAATATAAACAGGTACAGGATTAACTGGATAAGATACAACACAAAGTCCAGTCTGGGGCAATGGAATTTCTATTTTTATCTCTTATGTAATAATAATATAAATATTTGTAAGTGATCCTTTAATTTTGTCCGGCAGTGTAGATCACCCTAATAAGACAGGTGCAGCAGAAAGTGTACTGCATTTCAGATTCCAAATTCACACAAAAACCCATTCTTAATTTCCACAGCTCAATTATATCCGATCAACAGCTAGCTCAAGGGAATAATTGCAGACTACTTCTCAGAGATTTGATCAAATGCCCTCCAGAAGTTAAAACATACCAAAATGGTTTCTTAGAAAATGCAAACCTACTGATTAAAAATTGCACTAGCAAGCAAGAACTGTTGAAATAAATTACAAGCCCATAATCTATCAAGATCTTAACTCTGCAATTACAGACCTGAAAGATACTTTACTAGAAAGTTATCAAGTCCACTAGTTCTGAAAACAGATTGATTGGGGATTTTGAAGGTGCCTACCTCATCAAATCTTTTCTGACTAATAGATACATAAAAGTAAAGATTGGAAATAAATATTCTGCCAGAAAATCAGAAAGTTTAGTTAATCAAGAATACAGAAGGTAAATGAATCTCATGTAAGGGACTGATTAAAACTACCTGGGGTACTAACTGATAAACATTTATAAAAGGCTCCTTCGATTGAAACTGGACTATGGTAGTTTCATTTCCATTATTCACAGCAAAAAACTGCCCCCTATTATTGAGTCTGTTCATCTTGCAAGTATACGCCTCTCAAGCATACTATTCCAACTCTCAAATTTTACACGAAAAAACACTTATCCATATAGTTATAAACCTCACCATCCAATATCACTTGCCACATGTCAGCAAAACTGAATGTTAGTTTATTCTTTAAAAATACACGGAAAAACAATTACTCTTTTCAGGTTTCCCTAACATGCAGGAATTTTAGGGAATGAAAAACAGACAGGGAAGCTAAGGAAGAAGGCGATTTAATCATAGCCCCACTAACTATTCTTGAACCAAATGATATAAAAAATTGTTGAAGAAAATAAGAAAATGTAATTTCCAAGCCAGAGAAAATAGTGAATGGAAAAAGTAGAACGACTTAAGTTTGGTCAACGAGCCCTAGAGTGGGGGAAGCACTCACCCTTTTTCATTACATTCATAGGTTTCTTCCTTAATAAGCATTTTTCATACATTATGTTAACTTTTATATTTTCCGTACATTAAGTTCTTTAAACATTTTCAAAACTCAAACAACAAGATATAACAATTTTAAATTTTTGTGTTCCTCTTAACCCCCTCTTTTCCCCATTCAATTTCTACTAAAAAGAATTCCTTCAAATAATAAATTTTGTTTTAATATTATATGACATCAGGTCAGAAAAATTCTCTTCCAAAAATATTGCCACCACATTCAAAATTTATAAGACTGAATTGACTTGAAACCTTTCAGAACATGAACATGTGAGTCAAGCCAGCTTAAAAACTATTTATGAGTCATAAAATCATACGCGTTCAGAAGGGATAAGATATATTAGATGACACTGCAGAGTTCAAGGAAAGGGGCGGATGTGAATTTAGAAAGTGACACATCAATTTTAACTTCGATAAGAAAAACCTTTGTTCATGAGCTCTGGCTAAGATTCTTTGAGTTGACGAAGAAATTCTTAATCCCAATAATTTTTTGCAACAATAATGCAGAGATGACAGAGGAAATCAATTCCAAAGAATCAAAAAAGTGGGATTCTGTTGATAGTATTTTTCTGTTGTTGAATCATTTGACTGAGTAGAACTGAATTGGCATTAAAAAACTCAGGATTTTCATCCGCCTATTAATTTGGATGGAGACTGAGCACTTAGTTCTAGGTCAGGAAGGAGCCTGGTTCTAGTTAATTCAGAAAGGAACCCCGTCTCAGTTGATTCCCATCTGCTTAAGGGCATTGCACTTTTTTAAATAGCTCCCAAGATTTAACCTGAACTTTTAATGCTTCAGTCAGATCGCTAGCTCCCCTAAGGAAATATTTTCCAAGATGAGGCTTCCTAAGGGAAAATCTTTACCTGACTAGAGCAAATTTCTTAACAGATTTCAGTGCTTTATACACACTAGGCTTAAGTGCCTGAATAAATTCCATGAATTGAGTTCCTTCATTCATAGATTGAGCCAATAACATATACATACACGCGATATTTGCTGAACTGCCAATCAACCTCATGAATAATGAATACATTGAATAATGAATGATAGTACTCACAATGGTATAGAATAATACCTGAATTTAATCAGAACATTGCTAGTCTTCCAGTAATTTGTGACCAAAAAATCCACTCTAGTATCCATCATTAAATATTATGAATTAGATGGAAAAAGTTTGTAAGAAAGTAGATTACTGTGAATAACTAGCTTGGCTTCTTTATTGGGAATCATCTTGAATCTCTTGAAGTGTAACTACTATGTATTCTGAAGTTACCAGAATAGCAATTGAGGTTTGCTTAGTGACTTATATCACAACAAATCCAGATATTCTGGTAATTTAGGCTGTAGCCTGATGAAGAGATGCAGGACCCATAAAAAATTATTCTCGTCTTAATGATCTTCATGATAAACACTATGAAATATCATAATAATATGTCACCCAATCTTAATATTACTTAATATTATAATCTGTATCTTAATAATACTTAACATTATAATCTGTATCTTAATATTACAATCTTTACAAATATTACTTAATGTTATAATCTATATAAATATTACTGTATATATTAGGAAGTTCTCGATGATGGGGTTTGAGCAAAATTTATTTGGCACATAAAACAGAGATGAATTGAAGAATCATTGTCTCTTACACCTTTTATAACCTAAAAGTTATGAACAGCTGCATGAGAGAAAACTGATTGTGCATCATCAAGCAGAGCTCTAGCCACCACAATTTTTAATGTAATAAAATAAAATTCAGTATATAAGCTTGTTTTGTAAATCCACGGGTGATCTCTTTTGACTTAAATTGGTCTAGGAGAGGGGGTTAGAGGGACACAAAAATTGTAAATCTTAATAATAAAGAATTGTATGAAATAGATAAAAATTTATAAATTTGCATCAGGGATACATTTTAAAGCATTAATTCCAGCAGAGGGAGATCATTTTCTTACTAAAAATAAAATATATAAAAATTGATTTACTTACCAACATCTCTTATTTTTTTTTAAACTTTCATTCATTTAAGCATGTGACTGATAAATCGCATAACGAAATTCAATTATAAAGAGAGCCAGTATAAGGAATTTTATTAAATTGTAAAAATTGGAGTCATTTAAGACAAGTAGAACAAATTATGTTAGATCTATCTACTATTTTTAATATGGTATAAATTGGATCAGTGATAGTAAGAAAATGAGGGGTGCAATAAAATTAAATTCAGTTGCAAATTATTTACAGTAATAATTTATATATTTTTTTTAAATTAATGTGAAAATGTGTCAAAAATAAGAACGAAAATTGGTTAACATAGCAGCAAATTTAGAGGCTATAGAAAGTCTTACTGTGAAAACAATATAGTCTATGACAAAATTTAGGGTGTGGTTAGAAGTGTTGAGATGAACTGACATGCAGGAGGAAATTCGATTTTCAGTAAAACTATTATTAGACCGGCACCTAACAATATAGGCCATTTTATTGAGCTCAATAAATTAAAAAAATGAGTGTGCTTACAGTAAGACATATGCCATAAGCACCACTCTAAAAGTATTTCCGATTCATATAACTCATTGAAACTGCGGCTTGTCAACTCAATCCCAACTCTCTAGACTTGTCTGATGACCTGTGTTCTAAGAGACTATCCATGCAGTGAAGATAGTGGCAGTTCTAAGGAATTTGAATCACTTGAAAAAATACTAATTGAAAGATTACACTGGGGAACAATTTGAAACTCAATTTCTGTTGAGTTAGATTTTTTAGCTGTTTTCTATAGAATTGGACATACTGGTTTCAAAACTGTTTTTAGTTTTCTTCTGTCACGTCACGTTCGGTTTCTATGTGGGTGGGGCACATGGTGGTCTAGACCTGCCTGTTTAGTTACGTCTTATATTGTGGTGAAACGTTGTGCCGGTAGGCAGAATTTAGTATTTCGTTACAGAAGTGTACAGAACTACATAGTGTGTTTGTACTGAAACATTTATTTATGGCTACCTCTGCTCCTACACATCAAAAGTGCGAAAACAGCCCCGATATTGTTATACATGTGGCAGTTTTACCATTACCAGTCAAAGGACAAACATCAGTACATTTGTCAGACAAGCATATTTTGCCTATTTGGTGATTACTTTTGTATAGTGAAAACATCAGGATATAGCAAGAAAAACAAATGTAAAATAGAATTATTTTTAACACAGCCACCTTGCTAATTTCCCGGACAATCTAGGTGCATTAAGTGTTTCCATAAAGATTTGAGGGTCATGGAAGCAAGGTATCAAGGTAGATGAGACGTACATATGATGGCTGACTATTTTTGGAGCATCAAGCGCAAATGTACACAAACTAAACACTCAAGAAAAGCTACAAACACGAATTTTTACCTTAATTTTTAAGTACTATTCATGAAATTGTAAACTGTATATTTGGTACGTTTTTACTTTATGTTCTTTTAAATGCATGATTTTTATGATTTCTGAGGATATCCTGTAGTTTAAAAAGTTGACGTGATAGACAAAATCTGAGGTCATTCTCAGATTCAGACGCCAAGAATTAGTGAAAAAGCCATGTAAGATCTAACTCAATAAAGAATGTGTTCCCCAGTGTTATTAATTAAAAAGAATTTGAAATACATGTGACAATTTCCTTTTTCTATGGGTTGAAGTCCTTAACATTTCGTAGATGAAGATGAAAAATATTTGTTGGAATTAAAAAATGAAGTAGGAACATTTTTCTTCCCTCTTTCATTGCTCTTCTTGAGCTATTTTGGATGGATCATATTACTTAAAGGGGCTATCATGAGAAGTTAATTCATTTTTTTTTTTAATCTGCGTTTTCTTCTTCTTTCCTTGTATTTTTTAAATATCACTTTCAATTTTGTGCTGTGAATTTTTTTAAACTATTCTTTTCTGAATGCTGTACATTTTAAATTATTTTGTTCAATTACTTCAATCTTTGAATGATACATTTTTTCATGAAAGTCGTTCTCAATTTCAACCATTGTAATATAAAATAGAGGGTTTAGATGTTTTTAGTTTTTTTTTTCAAAAATGGTTTCTTCGATACATAACCCCATAATACTGGCAGGCCCTGCAGCATGGCATCAATGAAAACTCACCTTAAAAAAACAAAGACTCAAAAAATGACTATTCCTGCCATTGCACGCAACCCTTAAACACAACATAAAATAATAGAGTTTAGTCATTGGGGATGAATATTCAGTAGAAATCAGAACTGGTTTCAAGCACTGTTTTCAATCTAGATCATTGTATTGCTCACAGTTGGTGTATTTTTTCTAAATATATTTTGTGTTATATCATAAAGCATGATCATAATTATGGGTTGCAGGAAGTGTGATCAAAGGAAATTCCAAAAAGCCTTTGATCAATATCAAAACTTTTACAGCATTCAAGAAATAGTAATAGAGAAAAATTCATTTTATTTGTAAACAAAAGCAGCACATATTATTTGACATAACTTATAATTTAAGTCCAGAATTATTAAACACTTTTGGATGTAAGAAAATTTGAACTATTAAATGAATAAAGTTCCAAAAATTGTACAAATAGATTTGTTCTTCTAAGTTACTAAGCAATATTTTTCAGTGATAATAATCAATAAGAATTGGAAGAATTTAAGATCGTAACATCTACTCCTTCAAACACTTGATATTCATGTAGTTTTCACAATATTTTTGCTTTCTATCAACCACTCTTACTCCTATCTGCTCTCTTATCTTATTTACTAATTACATGAAGCTTTCTTCAGCATTTCAAAATCTCTTAACTTGCAGAAACTGTGAGTCCCTTTTCCATGAATTAAGTTATATCTAAAAAATTGTACTGTCCTTCCTGGATCTTTGTAGATCCCATTATTTAAGACTTCACTTACTTAACTTTGTGCCTTGTGAATTCACTACACTGTCTGCTGCCTTTTAACCACTTGGTCCAAGAAATTTATAAGAGGGGGAGGTGTTCCTAGGAAAATCTAAGGTATGATGATGTGGACCTCCAAGCATCCATGTAATTGACTCTATTAAGAGATATAAATACCAACACTACTTCAATGAGACTCAAAACTGAAGTAAGACTTTTTCTGTAACATCCCCCATTTTCACTTCCTTACTCCTCACAACCTTCCTTACTTTTTCATGTGGTAGCCTAAGATGAACCTCTTCTCTCAATTCAATCTCATTTTTAAAACATACTTTTATAATAATGATTTTTCTACTACAATCATCAATATCAAACATGAGGCAATAAGTATTTACAGAGGACATTGTCAAGTTAGACAGGTCTATTTTATAGCCCATTGAAAATTTTACTCCATATAATATAGTTGTACAATATCTCCAAATTATACTTTATAGCTGCCTGCTAATACTACTCCTTTTATAACCTTCCATTTAGCAACAAATAGGAGAAAAAGAGTGTGAGAGTAAGGGAGTGAGAAGTATTGTTATAATTATTTTAACTATTAATTTTGAATTATTTCAAAATCTTTCATTTCCATATTTAGTCACAATAACAAATATCATTATAAAGGAATAACTACAATTTAAAAAAAAATCATTAACTGGTTGTGTAAAAAACCTATATGGTTTTGGGTAGTTATGTACTTAAAACTCTTTCACTCTTGAGAAGTTGATAGAGGGCATAAACATATATAATAATTACTGACAGAAAATATAAGAAAATGATTTAAAGAGTATGAATAAGTAGTCTTTATTTTTCAATAGAAATAACTGCATTGCAGTACTTAGTGCAGTCTGCTATTAAAATTGGACTCTCGCAATATAGAAGAATACTGAGGTTCAACTGGGGTCCTACCGATTATATCATACTTCAGAAATGTTAGATATGTAAAATCTGGAAAAAGAAACCTACAAACCTTATTAAACACTGAATTCATTATAGGATAATGTGTTTTTTTTTCTCCCAATAGAAAATAAAAATATATAAAACAGTAAACAAAAAGTAAGTTGGTTTTCCAAAAAAATAAAGCAAATTCCTTCTAGACACATATTCTTAGTGTACAAAAACCAAAATTATATGATTGGATCAATTTATGAGTTTAAACTAAAAACGCATTAAAAGAAGAACAGTTAAACATTCCAAGGTCAGTCACACAACTTGATATTAAGATAATTAAAATATCATTTAAATGTATTTCAATTCAAGATTTTAATTTTTCATTAATATGCGTTTATAATATTTTAGTAATATTTCTCAGTTTTCAGGAGAGAAAAACTCACTAGATGATAAAATGATTGGAAGGTAATATCAAGATTCACATTCATCTTGACTAATTGTAGAAAGAACAATGCCAATTTAAATTATATGCTAAAAAACCAAAAAGTCAAGAATTTTAGCAGTGAAAAATGAATTAAAAAGTATTTAGGTTTAATGGCACATTTAAAAATTACAGTATAAATCTCTATTAATGGGGTTCTATTTAAATTAGAACAAAGACTTTGCATAAGTCAATAAGTTAATTTAAATTAATTTTCTTTAAATAAAAGGAATACTGGAAGATACAAGTTGATTCCATGTTTACACTTACACATTTATGAAGTTCAGCAAGATATAAACAAATTTCAATAATGAGGTCAATACAAATTTAAGTAACAAGGTAAGATGGACTCATAAAACATTAGATAAAAACCAGAAATAGCACTCAAAAAGTAAAACTAAATATTTTGCCATAGTGAAGAGGTTTTAAAGAAATTTATCAACAGGCTTATCACTAGTCCTCACAAATGTTGTGAGTCCCAGATCATTCATGTTTTAAACTGTAGCTTTTAGAGGTATATTTTGCTTATTTAAGAGCAGAAAATAACACAATAATGCTTTCTAGCAAAATAGAATCTACAACGCCATCTTGAAAGTGGTCGAAGGATTTTCAAAGGCCTAAAGCAGAGTGGAAATAGGGCAATATTTTAAGAAGTAGGAGCTACGAAAAAATACAATACAATGAGTATAATGTATTATACTTCTTACTTTGACCCTGAGGTTGATCATCGCCGCTCTCTCGGTCCGACATATCCTTCTCTTGCCAAATGATTTCAACCGTTTTCCCTAAATGGAAATTATTCCTGCGACCGGAAACCGCTCCAACAAAAAGTTTATTTAAAAAAGAAAATTTTCTGGGTGTGTCCCGGGAGAGACGAGGTACCCGAAACGGAATATTGACCGAGACACTAGAAACTCAACTTCATACACAGCAATCCATAGTTCAGCCACCAGTACAGTACCATGTCACGGGATTTGCGATAAACCAGACTGAGTTTGACACATTCGAGGAAGTGACGTCACGATGCTGCACTGGGAGACTAGTTCTCTGAGCACTAGGGATAACCAAGCCTTATGACAAGTGCTCAAAACAGCTGATTCTGAAGGCGCGTTTTGATCTTAATTTGAAATAGTTTTATTAAATTTCGTCATTTTACCGAATAAATAATGTCGTTAACTATTTAAATTAATTAAACCATAATTAATATTAGTTGGTAACCAATAATAGCAGTATTTTAGGAAATCCCATGTAACTAATTTCCTTTTCTTTCCAGAGCTACATTTATAGTTTATTATTGATAATTTTTTTTTAAATTGCAAATATATTACAGGATTTTATTTATTATTATCATAACAACTGAAATATAATAGGATAATAAAATTGAAGGATTAAAATATATTATAACATTAACAAAATAGTTCCTTAACACTATTTATTAACTGACACTACGTATTTCAACAAAATTAAGCTAAACTAACTGAAACTAAAAAATATTTATTAAGACGCAGAGGCTGCGTAACGAAAAAAATTTACCTATTAAACTAAATATGGATGAAGTCATCTAGGAATATTGCCAAAAGAATAATTTTCTTTTTAACTAGAGAGGATTGAGGATAATGGTAAGATTTCACATGTTGGCCCCTGGCAGCTTGAAATTTTTTAACCATAAATGTGACGTGATTCATTTGTCCGCAACACTAATAATAACGAAAATATTGGCGATTATCTTAATGGAGGGACATTGAAAAAACATTTTTTATTTAACTTTCTTTTTATAAGATTGTTTCAACAATGATAGGCAGCTCAATCAAGAAGGTTCTTTGCAGACTATTTTTTTGAAAATTGAAGTTGATGGTTTTATTTTAATTATGACACAGAATCGGGAGATAATAACATTTAAATACTTTTTTTTTCTTGTTACGAATATAAGTAATTCTTCTGTCATTATACAAAACCTCAAAGCAATATTTAAAAAAATAAGGTAACTGACGAGAAAAACATGAAAAAATTAGATATAAATTATAGTTCAAACATTTCAAAAAACAAATTGACCACCTCTCGAATACATTTTCTTATATGTTCCTTATTATTACTAGAAGTTGTTTTTGTTTGGTTTTTGTCAAGGTAGATCCGAAAAATACAATTTAAAAAATATGTATTTTTTAAATTATCTGCCAATGTTTCGGCTTACATTGTAAGCCATATTCAGTGAAGACCTTCCTAAAAGAACCAATGTCGTTCATAAAATTTCTTGTTCCACTCCTAATTTCCATGGTTCTTACATTGAGCCAATCAACAATAACAAAAATTACAAAACAAAAAAGTAATAAAAACAGCCCTCACAAAAGTGAGTTTCACGTATTTCATGAAATACACACATTTGACTTCAATAACATTACCATTATTTCCACTGAACCCTATGAACATAAACGCCTTTTATCTGAACCCGTTCACATTAACGGCAACATTAGTTCAGACGAGGATTTGCCGTATTTACAAGGACTACATTGCATGTAACATTTGTCGATACAGCTATTACCTTTGTAGCTAAAGCAAAGTTTTAGTCATCGAATGTATAAGTTAAAGTTGAGGAGACATTGGTATTTACTAACTATTAGGAAGACAAGAACTGATAGGATGTACATTGTATACCTTTCCCTGTCATACAAGTAGTATGTATAGCTGGAGTATCCGCTTGCAGACCGAGGAACTTGATTTGCACAGGTTATGATCAATGCTGACCAAGAGTTCATTGATGGGACCGAATTCACATCCTTATTTAAAAAAAAAAAAAGTAGATTAAAGAGAAAATATTTCCTAACATTCCTGGAGGAACGGACATGTCGATTCATTAGGCAACAGGAAAAATCCCAATCACAAAAAACCAATACAGAGCTTCAAGAAATATTGAAAAATATATTACGAGTGTAGGTGGAAGCTTGAAACGGGGACTAATGAACTTACATAAGACAATGTAGGTGTCTTACCGAGTGCACTCAATGACTGATATTTATGGATAACATGATAACATTTTATATATATATAT
>KZ808643.1:106253-122321 GCA_000696205.2 Oncopeltus fasciatus | reverse complement strand
ATATATATTAAAATAAATAAATCTTTATTTATTACATTATGTTACTTGACATCTTGTAATTTGATTGCAATGGCTGAAAGAAGGAACTATCAAGTACTAATGTCTGAATTAACTCTAAAAAAAATTATCTGTACATTTTTTACACTTAATTTTTTGATGGGGTACATGATAATAGTCCTTGCTCGTCTATCCCGGGACGTAACCCGTCCTCAGAGAGGAGCCCAGGTTAACCCGCGATAGACTATCCGGCACCCATCTTCTCCTTATCCTAGGATAAGAAGGAGACTAGGCAGGGAGTCAAGGAGGGATTGCGAGGGGGAGAAAAATGCCAGTACATTCACTCCCTAGGTATTAAACTAAACTATCAAGTACTATGGCTTTTACACAGTTGAATCTTGTAGAACCCTTTTGGACTTTTGGAAGTAATGCCAATAATAACTTCCGGCCTCCAAAAGTGAAATGCTCTTTACCAAGGAAGGCTACAAGCTGTTGAAAATGGATGAAGGGTCGAGCGCTCTTTACAGAGCTGAAAAGGATGTAGAAGACAGAGGAACTTGAAGATGTTTTACAGCCAATCATAACAGGACTAGGGCCATCTTCAGAACTGCCTGCAATGTTTTCATTTAAAGAATCTTCAACTATTGTTTTTTTTTTAATATTTATATTTCTGCTTTTAAAATGGTTTTGCATCTATAATAACTTATTGCACACGGAAAACATTTAATAGAACAGATAACAGATTTAACCCTAGATAAACCCCAACAGTCAGGGCGAAATAACCATGATGTTGATCGCCCTATAACCTGATCCTAATCCTAATCCTAATCTTCAACTATTGAGCGAAGTGGGACCTTTATCCGAAGGGGAAAAAAGTGTGTGATGTTTTTCAATAATATTCCAGCATGCTTTGATAGATTTGTCTAACTTTTAGTGTTTTTTTTTTTAAATATACTTTGGAGTAAATCTAAGATTTTATGAATTGTGTATTTTGGATGTAATCGTAAAGATTTTTGTTTATATTACGATCAGAATATTTTTGCTGTATTTCTCTGGCTTCATCATTTTATGAAATCGTAGGAGGAAAAAGTTAATTTGTTTCCTCCAAATAAATATTTTATTGTCAGTATTACTAAAAAATGTATAAAATTTATTTAATAAAAAAAACGCAGATAACAGGAGATTTTGTATTCCACTTTTAAAAAGTAAATTCTTTAGATTGAACGTTGATGTTTCCTATTGAGTGACATTAAACATTAAATTTAAACTGTCCATTTTATTTGGGTTATGTTGAGTGTGAAACTTCCCCGCATACTACTACTTATAAATTGGAGTCGTCAGTTTTTATTTTCATTTTGGAAAATAATTATTAAGGAATAACAATGAACAATTATTAGAAGTTTTTTGTTGGGGTTCGGTCAAGGTAGATCCAAAAAAATACAAATTTAAAAAAAAATGTGTATTTTAAAAATTATACGTCAACGTTTCATGAAGGCGAGAGTCATGAAAATAGGATCTTGGTGACACAAAGTCCACTCTCGCCTTTATGATAGCCCTGAAGATGGCTTAAAATGTAAGCCGAAAAGTTTGCAGATAATTTTTAAAATACACATTTTTAAAAATTTTTATTTTTTTGGATCTACCTTGACCGAACCCCAACAAAAACATATAAAAAAATTTAATAATAATATATACGGTCAAATAAACTCTCCAATCGAACAATGTTTTTTTCTTGTTTGGAATGTGGGTAACTTCTGCTAACATTATAATAAATTTCAAGACAATAACTTTAAAATAAGATCGGAGACCAGAGAAACAAGAATTTTAAACTTAAAGCAAATAATTGACACAAAATAAGTTATTGGTGCTGAACATTAAGCTTAAATAATTTGGCTCTATAGGCCCTTCGGTTTTTTTAAATTTTATTGTGAAAAGTTGACTTAAGCGAACGAGCCTACTACCCTCTCAAAGTGACGCGATATAGTTGCTGAGTTACACGGACCGAATGATATCCACTTTGTGACGTCAAAATAACGTGACACAAAAAATGTTGCCTCTCTTTTAAGACTATCAATCTAATATAATTTAAGATAGAAAAGTGATGAAAATAAATAATATTCCAAATTCTATTATAAAAATGATCATTACTCATTATTATTTATTTATAATAATTAATTATTATTATAAAAGTATATAGGAATTCAATATGAAAATTGAAGTAAAATTAAGCGTTGGCCAAGTAAAACATTGGATCAGGTTCATGGGCAATGAACAGCGCGGTTATTATGCCAGTAAAACATTAGTATTACATAAAAAACAAAGAATTCTATTTTTATTTCTTTATAGATTCGAATTTCTTTAGAAAAAAAAAACTATCTAGGTAGATGTTTTATTTGGTTGTGGTTTTTTATCCCACGTAAATTTTTAAACAATTAATGAGAGGGAAAAGAATAAAAAATCTATCTGTCCCAGCCAGGAATCGAACCTGGATTTCCTGCTATTCGGGCCGGTGCATTAACCAGTTATGCTACCAGGACGCGCTAGATATCTCATTAAATTCCCTCTACACTAGCGAGAGCCTAACCTATGAGAAAGACGAGAACTTCGTCTTAAACTCGAAGGAGCTGACATTGTCTAGCTAATTGTCGACTCTCGTCATTTACTTTATTTAATTTTTCTTTATAAATATTTTATTTCGTTGTGGTTTTTTATCCCACGTAAATTTTAAACAATTAATGAGAGGGAATAAAATAAAAAAATCTATCTGTCCCAGCCAGGAATCGAACCTGGATCTCCTGCTATCCGGGCCGGTGCATTTACCAGTTATGCTACCAGGACGCGCTAGATATCTCATTAATTGTTTATCTAGGTAGTCTTCTTTAACTATAGTGTTTTACCCAAATACCTGCATTCATTTTTCTCATGATGTTTTCCACAAATGGTTCCAAAGCAAACAGTCGTGATAAAAGTATTAAATAAAAGTTTTATACATGTTCAAAAAACCACAAATCAATAAATAAAACATACATCTTTAAAAAAGATAATCTACACAACCCTACAGATCCACTGAGAAGAATAAAAAAAAAAGTTTAATTTTATAATAGAATATATAAGGCCCGCTTAACTCTCGAAACTAAATTTTCAAATATCTTCATTAATATACGTTATAAAAGTTATATAATATATAAGTTTTGAAATTACATTTTACATTTATTTATTTCTATACACTTTTTAGTAACGCTAAAATAACAAAGAACAACAACTCGACCGATTCCATTCATTGATGAATTCATCTAATAGTTTACAAAAAGGAGCTTTAATTTGGTTAAATAACCCCTAACAGTGACAACATTATGCACTAAACATCGAAAAAAAAGGGAAGTTTTCTTCTCGTAATTGGCATAGCAGATAATCCCCGACTCTTATCAGACAAACTTAGCCTTTCCTTATGCGTTTAACAGCTACATGACGAATTTCATTAGGAAAAATTGAAAGCTGTCCTGTGCAACGTTTGTAGGAAGACACAAATACACATATTATTTAGTGTTTTATCTAATAACTCAATATATATAACCAATTCTGCCTTAGGTCATAGAGGCCCAGATGTAAATACATGTTAAGATGTGTTCCCAATCCTGTCGCCACCGGGTTCAAATCCCGCCCAGTGCAAGCTTTTATTTATGAATAAAAGCTAGTCCTGAGCCAAGGATGTTTAGAATAGGCTGAAAATCTGTAGATTAGCCCCTCCTCTCTCCATGGCCCTCTGTAGTTGAAAGGGAGGATACCAAAAATAAAGTGTCCTTTTGTGACCCTTGGCATATTGCAGAAGATGCTTGATGTGCACAGCGTTCTGTCCTTCTGATTTCTATCCATAGGATGAAGAATGGTACCTGGATAAGTTTCCAGAAGCACAGCAGGAATCCTCTAGGTCAGGTCATTACACGAAGCGCAAAAAGAAAAACTTACTGTGTACTGTGAGTACCCTCGTACATTTGTCTCAAAAGGTCAGTGCCACACACACACAATGCATTACAAAATCTTATTAGTTATACTAATATTTTCTTCATTATAAACAATAGAAACCCCCCAATTGTTTCAGATCTTAGCTCCAAACCACCTACTCAGTTGTTTTGCCCTGTCTGGTCTCTGCATCCTGTCTTCCTTTATCTGTACTTAGTCATTAGTTTATTCTATACTTTTTGGCTCTCACTTTTAATGTATTATGAAGAAAAACAGTTTTTTGTTCAGAAATTATTCCAACTGGTAAGTGATGAGGAGGATGTTCCAGAATTTTCTGACTGTGCTCTGTTCATTGTGAAAATAATGGGCGAAGAAAGCAGCTGCAAAAATGTTTCTACAATTGTAAGTATCTGTCAGGGTTTCTATAAAATTATTATTCAAATCGATTGAAAATCAAAATGGGAAGATGAAACACGAAAATATAACATAGTCACAGGCACAGTCTGTCACTAGCACAGGCAGGTCTGCTAAAAAAACCTCTTGAATGCTTCAGTTTAAAAGTTTAATTATTGACTCCAAAATAATGATGATCACAGAATATACCTATATATTATATATNTTCAAAATATTGAAGTGATCCTTTAATTTTGTCCGGCAGTGTATATATATATATGTGTGTGTGTGTGTGTGTGTGTGTGTGTGTAAAATCATCAGTATGCATCCAAATGCATAAATAAAGTAAGTATCAAAAAACCAGTGTTCATGAAATAAAAGCATTTATTGGTTTATTTATCATTGTTGGTACTAATAAGGAAGGGAAATTCAACATGATGGATAAACTTGCATCTGTGAGAAATAACTTTATAGATGCCTATACTGTGTTGGAGGATACAACAATTGATAAGCAACTTATATCAATTAAAGGAAAATGCCCCTTCAGACAGTATATTCCTAATCCAAGATACAAAGAGTACCATTAATGGATACTCAGGACAATTAAGTCCTCTATTATATCCGTAAAAAAAAAATTGTTCAGTTTCAACAAAACACCTTAATTCCAAACTGATAGACCATTCTGCTGGGGATAATAAAAAACTGGAAATTAATGCACAGAAAACTTTCATCTCAAACTGGAAAGTAAGATCACAGTTTCTGAGACAAATAGGCCTTGTTCTTCTTCATATTCATTTGAAGAAGAGAGCTAGTAAAAAGTTTACCTATAGAGCTGAAACTTTCATAGTTTCAGTTATTAAACCTCTACAAGCAGTTCAAAAAGAAACAGATGCTCATCAGGAAGAGTGTACAGTTTGTCCAAGGCATGAAGACAAAAGAACAACATTTTATTGTGAGTGCCAACAGTGGAGGATGTCTCGTGATAAATAATTTTTATAATAAAAACAGTTTCTATTTATGTATTTTGTTAAATTTAACTGCATTCTAGCAAGCTTATATCACAAGTTTTAAAAACTTTTTTTTTTGTGAAGAAATTAAAAAATGTAATAACCTGGATCTCCTGCTGGGAATTTAATAAGTTATCTAGCTCGTCCCGGTGGTGTAATGGAATCATATCGCAGGAAGCAGGAGATCCAGGTTCGAGTCCTGGCTGGGACAGATAGATTATTTTATTCTATTCCCTCTCATTAATTGTTTAAAATTTACGTAGGATAATAAACTACAACTAAATTAATATTTATAAATGAAAATTTAAAAAAGTAAATCACGAGAGTTGATAAATAGCTAGACAATGGCAATCCTTTCGAGCATAAGACGATGCATTTGTCGTATTAATTCATTTTATTGAACTAGTTATCACTATTAACGCCAAAATTTAATTTAAAAAAATTAATTTAATTTTTAAAAGTAAAATCCTAAAACAAAAANTCCATAATGGGGGGGAAACTAGTACTAAATAAGTGCAGCCATTTTTTCGATACTAAATTTTTTGTCTTTTCAAAAATACCGGGTTATATTATATTTGAACCACCCTCATACAAATTAATTAGCTTAGTTTCTAACCCAGAAATCACAGAACCTCTACAGTGACAAAACAATGGCTCAGTGGTAATATCAGAAATAACAATGATATATTCAATGGAGAGTTTCTTTGACCATATTATTTGATTGATATTATTATTAGATGTTTTTTTTTTGTTGGGGTTCGGTCAACGTAGATCCAAAAAATACAATTTTAAAAATGTGTATTTTTTAAATTATCTGCCAACGTTTCGGCTTACATTGTAAGCAATCTTCAGAGCTATCATGAAGGCGAGAGGGGCATTGTGTTACCAAGTTCCCATTTTCATGACTGAGAGGTTTGAGATTATATGTTTTTTTTTTACGATTCAGTCAAGATAGATTCAAAAAATACAATTTTAAAAATGTGTATTTTTCGGATCTACCATGACCGAATCCCAACAAAAAAATACATCTAATAACAATGATTTATTTTCTTTGTTCCAGATGTACAAAAAATTAAAATATATGAGGGTAATCAAATAGAAGCAATAATTTTCAAAAATATTTATTAATTTTTT
This sequence comes from Oncopeltus fasciatus, assembly GCA_000696205.2. Lineage (NCBI taxonomy): Eukaryota > Metazoa > Arthropoda > Insecta > Hemiptera > Lygaeidae > Oncopeltus > Oncopeltus fasciatus. Next base: position 115,830 of record KZ808643.1, on the reverse strand, counting down.
TTTTCTTTAAACAAAACTTAATACCTACATTTCTCAATGTAGTCTCCTGCATGATTTACACACTTTTGTCAAATATTTAAAAGCTTTAATATTGTTTAAGAAATGTATACGTGCTCACGACTTCTTCATTGAGTAAGAAGGTTAATTCATTGAGAAAGAAGGAAGTCCAGGTGATTTTATTGAGTTCAACACCTTCATTGGTTGATGGGATACACTGTACAACAACAAAGGTAACTCCTGTTTGCTCCTAACTACACTGATGCTAGTATCCAAACAAATCTCTGACTGTGGCTGCCACATAAAACACTTAAGAATTCCTCTGCTACTCCACTCTTCTATTCCTCATTAAATATTAGCTCCACATGGAGAGATTTTTTGACCATAGATATTATTAATTTTTTTTTGGGGGGGGGGTTTGGTCAAGGTAGTTTAAAAAAAATACAAATTTTAAAAAATGTGTATTTTTTAAATTATCTGCCAACGTTTTGACTTACATTGTAAGCCATCTTCAGGGGTATCATGAAGGCGAGAGGGGAACGTTGTGTTCCTCAGATCACATTTTCATGACTGCATTTTTGGATCTACCTTGACCGAACCCCAACAAAAAACATTATTATTAGCCCCATATGTTTTTTGCTCTATAAAAATTGTGAGGGAGAAACTTCTACCAACAAACATAAAACAATCATAAAAAAATGAGGTATATAATAAGCGAAATAAACATTCAATAAAAACTGAAAACTTTATATCAATCAGCTGAATAGATTGATACAGATTAATTAACAGGTTAAAAAGCATTTATTTGCTTCATTTTTTAAAATTATCATTAAATTTTAAATAAACTGCAAGTACATTAAAAATTAGTGAAAATTTAAGATTAATGTCTAACACAAAAATAAAACTTTATTTCGAATTTAAAATTTTAAAAATACAAATTTTTTAAATTGTATATTTTGGATTAACCTTGATCAAACCCCAACAAAAATCTCTATTACTAGGTTTAACATTTATTCTTCACTGAGCATATCACTGAATGTTTGTCTTTCATAAATGGTAATCCCAGCAACTAAAAAAAGCCTCAAGACACTTCACTCCTACATCTGTCATTTTGAACACTAGCTTAAACACCCCTATTCAGTGGCTATTCTTCAGTGGGCAAAACATTGAAAGTTTGACATTCACAAAATGTGAATGAAAAATCTAGCAGGTATGGTTTTATCATATATTCCTCATTTTATATTCATCAAGAAAGGTTCCAAGTAACTCATATTTTCTTCTTTAAAAGCTAAACTACTAAAACTGTAGTAGAATCAGATATAAGAAAAAAAATATACAATTTTGGCTTATAAATATTTAATATGATAACAATATATATATACACACACGTATATAAGAATTTGTATATGTATATACATACAGGTGTGTGTGTGTGTAGAAACACACAAGCACATACACACATTTGATTTTATTTATCTACATAACTTTTCTTGCTTTGTAATGGCAATTTATTATAGTTCATTTAGTTTAAACATAACAATAACAAATCAACAACTGAATAAACTTCACTGGAAATCCATCTGACTTAATAGCCATTAAAAAAAAAAAATTAAATATCATAAAAGTGAATTTTCCAGAGATGATCAGATTCAAAGGCTGGAGTCAACAAGGAGGCTGGTTTCAATCATCGACTAAAAAACAAAGAAATATGATCAATTAATAATGAATGCCTTAAATCATAATATCCCTGAGCATTTAAAATATAATCTCCTGTAACTCTTTTTTATAATCTTCACATTGTTTCTGAACAGGAGGAGGTCGTGAACTGAATTTTATCATTCATCTTTAAATAATTTTATTTATTGCTCAAACAAATGAATTATCTCACTCTAGTATGCAATAACACTTTAATCTTCATTTTTCCATAATGGGGGGGAAACTAGTACTAAATAAGTGCAGCCATTTTTTCGATACTAAATTTTTTGTCTTTTCAAAAATACCGGGTTATATTATATTTGAACCACCCTCATACAAATTAATTAGCTTAGTTTTTAACCCAGAAATCACAGAACCTCTACAGTGACAAAACAATGGATTACAGAAAGTAAGCAAAAGATTATTAACCAAAGCATTACTTATATACTTGATCAGAGTTTTTAGTTTATATTTTATAGAATTTTATATAAATAAATCTGCTTTGAATTAAAGATTCCTTTTTCCTCAGCTCTCTATATTTGATATTTTAAAATACAACTTATGATTAATAGTAGTTTTAAATTCATAAATGTTTCGAGAGTTGCATTAAGTCTTCATCTTCATAATTTTATAATATTTATTTCTTACATTATAAAATTCTTCAAGGATGAAGGTTTTTCTGGAATTAAATTCAAAAGATTATATATTTTGGGTTTCTTTTCTGCCAGAAGTGCAAAAATTAATGAGCATACTACATGAGAACTGCACTTTTAAAAGCTTCACAATTAATAATGTCAACAAACTATGCTTAGATCTGAGCAAGGAAAAAGTATTGACAGTTAAACAATCGAAGCTCTGCATTGTTTTTGTTGGCTTACCTTTTACGAGCATTTATAACAACTATGGAGTGCTGGTTCTTATTAAATGTGTGTTCACAATAGAGCTTGTTGTGATTAACAAATTAAATTGTAACAAGAAGCTGTATGAAACCAATATGGGCCATAGATAGAGCTCATTGGAACACCCATATAATAATACTACCTCATCAATCTATTAGTTGAAAATAACATTTTAAGATAACATACTGTGTATTGTGACTTGGAGAAAGAGGATATAGGCTGAGAGCCTAGGTAAAAAAGCTTATTGGAATAAGGCTCTTCCTCCGCCCTCTTTTCAGGCTAGCTGTACCCATCTCTAGAACTTCTCACACACTTCCTTTATTCATTATTATTTCAGAGATATAAAAAAATTTCTAAATAAGTTTTCTAATAGATCAACCTGATTTAGACCAACATATAGTCTACAATATACATTAAGGCTATTACTTCTGAAATGACAACTGTTACAATCATTCACTGAGACAGAAGTCTAGTTTCTCACCAATAGTCAGACATTTAGCAGAAACACATAAATTATAACCATTTTTTAAAAATTGTCTCCTCTCACTACTCAAGAGATGAGAGGTCATTATTAAAGAGTGAAAATGAAACAATGACAAGAATGGAATGCATATTTAGTTTCTATATGCAAGGAATTAACTAAATTCGAAGCACAGTTTTCAATGGTGAATAATCTATCATTTTTTGAACAATGAAAAACCAAAAATCAAACAAAAAAAATCTTGGAAGGTCTCCTTTGACATTCCAAATTTGTTTCTGTGTGTTCTTCCAAATCATATGAATTACCAGACTATTATTTGTCTGAAAAGGTGTAATTCTTTCAATAAGGTGGAATTTTTGGCCTTGATTTTAAATGTTTTCAGAATTTATACATATCTACATTATAAATTTCATATTAAAATATCATATGGAAATTGATAAAATACTAAAAAAGTTTTTAAGACTTAATCATTAAAAAAAAAAAAAAAAAAAAAAAAAAAAAAAAANAAAAAAAAATTAAAATTTATTTTTCAAGTCTGTTTTTCTGTTTGAGCTAAGATTTTATTAGAAGATTAAGCAAAGAAGTGTTCTTCAGTCTCCCCGCAACAAAGAAGTCTTCATACTCTGCAAGCCCTAGTGCTTACCAATCTCAAAATTTGAGACTGTATTTTAGCACTGAGAAGGATACAGTACAATTTACTAGCTTAATTATAAGAAATGAGTGCTTACAGTGTCAGAGGATCTGAGAGGCTGAGCTCTGGCTGTAGTAAATGACAGCAGATGTGAAATTTATACTTGCAGCAAGAACAAATACTGGGAACCAGCGGCCATGGGAGGTAGTCACCAGCTCTGCTGTCAATGGTCCACACAGGATTCCAGGAATTGTTGCCTACCAAGATAAAACACACAATATAATTTTAGTAAAGCTACTCTGTAACAAAAAAAAATATATATAAATAGTCTGATAGATAGTTTCTTAATAATTATATACATACAATTATAAGAAGGAAAATTATTAAACATTTTTTCTCATCAAGCAAAATAACAGCAGCTTCTACTCGCTGGCTTACATTATAATGCCACGGAAAGGAGGTAGATGGTAAGTTGTTAGTGATTCAAATGAGCTCTAAGTAAAGAGAAGATCAATTAATTTCTGCTCTTTACCTTACCAAAATATAACCTTTGTTTACAATCCAGCAAAAACATGATTCAAATAAATTTTCTATTTAATATAAAAACCTAATTTTAACAAGTTTCTCTAACATGTCATTTCTAAATCAATTAAGAAGGTGAAAATATTAAAGTTATTTGAAATAAAAAAGTATATACAATAGATAATTGCATTTTTCTTTTACATATTATTTCTTGGCAAAATACACAACTCCCTCCTGCTAACATTTTCTCTACATAAGCAGATAAAACATTGTAACCTTTAACTGAAAATGCTTCCAATTCATCCTTACCTGTAAAATGCTCACTTAAACAATTACATAAAATTTTTAGCACTACTGTTAAAAAAAATAATAATGCATTTAATAAGTCAAGTCAACATTGATAGGCATCCAACATTATAAGCAAGAAGAATATGTCAGATCTGCTTTTCATTACACAAATGTTTTTCAATGTGAAAATTATCTTCTTATTGCAAATCTGCTTGCTTTGGAAACTGTGGAAATCTTTGAGCATAATCATAAATGCAGCCAATTCCTCAGCTGTCTTCATACTAAGAAATTAATTGATAAAACTATTTAATGTTTTCTTTACTTAGAACTACTTTAGAATTTGTTGCACAATCAACCTTATAGTTATTATGAAATAAAAGCCAATGGCAAGTGGGAATTCCCTTGCTTCTATCGACATGGCATATACTCTGAAGCTAATTTTATCAATTTTATATTCTTCTACTAATTTGAAAAAGGAGTCCATGGCATCCTGTAAGTCATGATCACCATGTACTTCATTGTTCTACACAACACATCCAATGTACCTTCTAAATGTAGACTGGCAAAAGTAAGATGTATTCCGTTCAAAGCATTTATGGTACTAATATATTTAGTATTTATTCAATTATTTTATTAACTTTCTAGTTACATTTTGTCTTTTTTGGATTTCCTTTGATAAAAAAAGTTTTGAAAATATCGATCAGATTTAGTAATTTTTTTTTTTTTTTTTTTTTTTAATACTGGATATAGAAGGAAAACTGGTATGGTTGATGCTTTCTTTGGCACCAATTTTTTAGAAGTTGTTAAAGGAAAGTCATTGTTTAAAGATGGCATTTATAAAAAAAAAGAAAAAGGCATTAAATCATGTTTGCACCATTTTTTGACTTTATCCTGTTACTCCACTCCATACATACAATTGTAAATGAATTTTCCCTTTGAAAAAATCAAAGTCAATTAAATTAAATTAAGGGAGATTCCTTAACCCCCCCCCCACCCTGAAAAAATAATTTGAGTATACATTAATACTCCGCAGGAGGGCAGATCATTGTGGATAAGTAGATCAGCTATGTGACAGATTGGTAACGATTTTGTCCATCCACAAATTGACAAAACAACCTATTTTTTTAAAACTTGAGTGCTAAAGTAAAGAATAGCCGTAAATGCTAAAATCAAGTATGCTTATGTACTTAAGACATGATGTAGTATTATTTTATTAATATAATTACAGGTTGCACCAAGTTTATTAATAAACTCTTCAATATTGTTTAGCTTAGCATGAAAGCTTAAATAAAAATTTAAAACTAAAATTTAACTTTAGAGTGTGTTTAATATGTATGTAAACAAAGAATTTGACAGTCATTGAAAGTCATTAATTTTCAAATTATATTGTATGAAATTAGTAATAAAACCACAATTAACTTATTTAATTATTTCTCTATTAAGCACTTACAAGGGTGTTAGAAATTGCAAATGTCACTCCAGCATGATTTGGTGCAATGTCAGCATGATTGCTAAGATGACCAGCTGAGTTGCATGCACAGAGACCCATAGATATAGACACAAATCTGTAATTCAAACAGAAATTGAATTATTTATTTATATTTTAGCTCTTTTTAAGGTTTATGGATTTTAGGTTTAACCTAAAGTGTTAGATTTAAAAATAACATAATTTTTTTTAAAACCTATACTAAAATTCTAATACAAATTCATTTTTTAAACAGTTTTTCCCAATAGGTGGACTAAATGGGACATAATCAATTTGGCCATAAAAATAACAATAAATTAAAAAATATCAAATAATTGCACTATATTGCCATTTTTTCATCAGCAAGGTATGTCCCACTGTAATTATCTTTAGCACCTTTGGATAAAAAAAATGGAATAAGAAATTTTCTTTTTTATTGTTTCTCTTTAATGCAACTTTTAAAATATTATGAACTTATAGCATGCTTAGAAAGTGCAGCTATAAGTTCATACTATTTTCCCAAACAGTAATGAATATAATTTGTACATAGCTCAGTACTTTTTTCAAGCTCATTTGGGGGGAGGTCTTCCTTTCCTCACAGTTCCTTCCAATCAACTTGTAAATAAATTCTTACAATCAGCTAAAAAAAAGTTGAGGGTCATTTCCACCTGAAGTTAATAAACTAATTTTATTCAAGCAGGGAAAAAAAAAAAATACTTGAGGATATAAAATTAAAAAATTTTTTTTTATATTTATACTAGGAAGTGCTACTTAAGAGTAGAAATTATAAATTAGTGCAGTGCTATGAGCTCTAAGAAAAGAGAAGATCAATTAATTTCTGCTCTTTACCTTACCAAAATATAACCTTTGTTTACAATCCAGCAAAAACATGATTCAAATAAATTTTCTATTTAATATAAANTATAAATATATATATATATATATATATAAACAGAATAAGTGAAAATACAGACAACAAAAAAATTAAAAAGAAAAGAATTAAAAATGTCCTAGTCAAAGAATGGTTTTTGTAATGAAAATTGTAAGAAATTTTTGACTGTACCAGAAATATGGAGTAATGTATATTTTGTTATAAACCAATCTAATTTCATCAATATAAAACATAACAATTATAAATTGGATGTCAAAGACTATGAAATTATTACAGCTAAATGATTAAATTAGAAATGACTATATTACTGAACATGAAGCATCAACTTTTTAAATAATGAATTAATTGTGGTATGTAATCCCATGCTAAATTATCTATGCAGAAGAAATGCACAGAGAGCCCAAGAGAGTTGGAGAGATTATCGAAGGGCCTTGATGGTGCAGAGGTCTAGCGGGCCTACCAGGAAAGTATGAGACCCAGGTTTGAATCCTGGCTGAGGTAGTAAAGATTTTTTTCTGGCATTTCTTGTAGATGAAGCATAAAACTGTGCATTTCTTGTAGATGAAGCATCAATCTTTTACATTCTCTACTCAGCCCTGAAGAAGCCATCACATGATGTGCGAAAGCTCGGCAACTATCAACAACTTGACATGGTCCAACCCGGAAGAAGAAAAGGTAAATAAATCTTTTACATTTTAGGCATCGTGAGCTGTAGACTGTCGGGGAGCAAGGAGACAAAACCAGCACTACAAAGAATGTTCTGGGACATTGAAACATATTTTTCAATGTAGCAGTCTATTTAAGCCCACAAGGAGGAAGCTATACAATGCCACAACCACCAGAAGAGTAGGAGAGATGTTGCCCAAGCATGGAAAGAAGAGTCCTCAAGGAAATTCCACGGCAAAACCACAATCTTGAAAAGTATGATAAGGGAAAGATTGTGGCCTTCTGTAAGAAAGCTATTTAACAAAGTAAAGAGTCATGGGTGATGAGACAACCTATAACAGAATACAATAAAGCCATTAAGATGGCCAAGATATGCACAAGGAAGAGTTCAGTGAAAGAATAGATCTGTCCGTATATTTGAAAGACCCCATGAAATTCTTTCAGTCATAAAAATGGAAAGGGATCACTCCAAAAACTAGACAGGTTCTATAAGAACCAAGGAAAAACTTAAGAGATTGCACACACATTTCCCGATAGCAAGAACATCTAATCCTTTTTGATGAAAGCCCATTTACTAAATAGTATTATAAACAAAAAAAAAATTTATAATGCTTCAGCCATTAAATTTATCTTAAAAAAAACTTAATTCTAAGCAATATACAGACAAAAGCATTACATTAATATTATTTTTACAATTCAGTTAACTATTCATTGATTGATATTGATTTATTGATAGAAAAGAAACTAGGCAGTTTAAGGTACTCACACAACTGCAGCCAAGAGGTTGTCAACAGCACAAAAGGCAAGAAGGAAGATTCCAGGGCCAAAGAGACCTATACTGGTCATCAGCCTTCGGACAGAGAGAACACTCCACTTTCCACTTACCAACCTGTCAGCAAAATGACCTGCAACTATAAACATAAACATAAAAAATTATTCTGAAAGTTAAAATTGTAAATTTCAATGAAGTGGGACATATGTTATGAAAATAAAATCTTGAGGCCAATAAGAGTAACCATCTCAAAATTACAGCTATTTTAAGATTTAAACCTCTTAGTCATTTGATAAAGTTCATATTAAATTAGGTTTAAATTGAGATAGACGTAATAGAAATTATATTAAAACTAGTTGAGTAAATTTTTGTTTAAAATTTTACTTCAGTTAGTTTGTATAGAATAAAATAAGAATTAAAAATATTAGGTTAAAAAATATTTAACCTAAACCAATTCTATAGAAAAAATAAGTAAAAATTTTTTTGTGAAAGTTCAAAATGTAATCATTATAAAACCTTGTTACACACACACAACAACACACAAGCATGCACACACACAGACAATGTTATTGAGAATAATATTTTACTTACGTATGCCGACCAAAGAGTTAATAATATATGGGACAGCTGTAAGGCTGATGCTTTCTTTGTTTGCTCCCAAATTCCTAGCTAAATAAGTTGGAAGCCACTGCATAATAATATAGTTAGACCAATTCATAGCAAAATGTGCTAAGTAAATGGCCCAAAGTGCCCAGTGACTTAAGAATTCAGCCCACTGCACATTTGGATTAGTCACCTTAAAAAAAAAAAAAAAAAAATTGTACCCTAAAAGTAGTAAAAAACAGATGCAAAATAGCCAAGGAAAAAAAAATGAAGAGCTCACAGGAGGAGGTAAATTATTGGTAACAGTTTTTTAAAAACTATTATAGATTTCATCTTTAGTGCAATGATTCTTGACTATTTTCGAAGTCTACAAAATCATAAATTAAGTGATATTTGAAAAACTCAACACTAAGAATAAGATTGGTTTTAGATTAGTGTATTGTATATACATTTTATTCTTTTCATATTAAAATATTGAAGAAGCTATTTAAGCACTATAGATTGCCTATTATACCTAAAATTAAAAAATTAAATATTGTAAAATAGGGTGGAAATGACAAAGTTAAATATAAATAGTGGGTATGAGATAAGGATCAAAGAATAAATTCTTGAAGAATTAAAAGGAGATAGCAATTTAAGAGAAATAAGTTCAGGACCACATAAAAA
>KZ808643.1:66159-95992 GCA_000696205.2 Oncopeltus fasciatus | reverse complement strand
TATATATAGAGAGAGAGAGAGAGAGAGAGAGAGAGATTCCAGTTTATATGATTTGGAGAAGTTTTTTCAACTGGTGGTCCTCATAGAAAAATATTGAAGTCCTCACCAGCCGAGGGTACGTGAGTTGGAGCATTATTTCATGCAGGTATGTGTCACTGAACCCCTAATCCAAAAAGACTGACCCATGGCTTTCACTTTATGCTTTTGGTCTAAGATTTGAACGTATCACACAATAGTACCAGACCTGGTCAAAATCAAAAGCTTTTGAAAATCTTAAGTCACTTGAACTGTCACACCTTGTCCATGAGAGCTCTGTACTATGCCACTTTAGTATAAATAGCATCAACAATAAAAATGTAAACCATTCTGTTAAAATGATAATTAATTGAGAATTAATTAAAACTTATACATTTTTTAACTTTTGAATTAGTGAAAACTTAAAAGATACTATCTTTACCTGACTTGTAAAATATCCAAAAGCAAAAGCAGACAAAATCCAACCTTGCCAATGTAAACTCCACTTGAATTCATCTGTCATGGGTACAATTGCAATAGGCATTATTACTCTATCAGCAGCATTTATAAAATTGGCCACTGAACAGAGACCAACTATATGTGATGTTTTAGGAAGCATCTTATTGCAAAAAGGATTTCTTCATTATGGCTTAGGTTTTGAACCCATAAAACATAAGTGAATGACTGTCAAAAGGCATTATTTAAAAAATTATGTACTACTGAACTGGCATTATAGAAATACAAGATTTAATACCAGCAAATGCAATTAGTCGTCACAAATGTGCAATGGATTTATTTAAAATTAGTTTACAAAAATATAACTTTACTTAAAAATATCAATATTTAAAAAGTATTGATCAAAAAGGAACTAAAACAATTATTTTGAAACGTCACGAATAATAATATAAACATTGAGCGGCCATAATAGTAAATACACATATGTTTAATCAGCTGATTAACTTTATATTATTAAGGACACTAATATATCCATGTTTGTTTTAATTTTTTTTTCAATATATTTGACAATATAAATACAAGTTAATTTTTTAAAATAGTTTAACCCAAATCATGTTCTCATCTAAAGATTGAAATCTAGTTATAATCTTAATTTAATTTAGGCTATTGTTAGTTTAATGGAGTGTTTTGCTTATCAAGCAAACGTTTTATGCACAAGTTAAGTTATTTATGAGAGACAGTTAGCCTGAAGATATTTGGGATGCACAGTGTACATCAGCGCACTGCTCTAGCTGTAGATCACGGGAGTGCTGAGTTTTCTTTGGATGGTCGATTCTGACTCACCGTCAAGTGGGCCTGTACTGCTGCAGTGTATTTTATTCCCCTGTTCTAGTCCCATGTTGTTACTAAATTATCATAATTATACTTAACCCTAGTATTAGAAGCTAATTTTTTCTATTCTGACTACATCTTTTGTGTCATCTCTGAATATGGATAAAAGGAAATTATCGTAAGTTTAATTGAACTATACTGTTACCTGTTTTTTTAAAAATTTATTGTTATTTTGATTTTCTTGTAAGTAGTAGAGTAGACATGCTTTTTTCTTTATTTTCTACATCTCTTAAGTTAATTAGCGTTATCAATTTCAGGATTTCTCACTCCTTAATTATTACTTCGTCTCATTTAAAGCCTCTTGTTGATATGTAGCTTCTGTTTTTTTTTTCTCCTTTATTTTTTCATTTTAAGTTTTGCAATTAAGAAAAATTAATTTTAATGCTAATTGTTTTAATGATTCGAAACATTGCTTCTAATATTTTCAAATGAAGAAGTTGAGCTATTGAATATTTGAACATCATAAATATTTAAACAAGTAGTTTTGACTTAATTCTTCTAGAAATATGTTTGAAAATTCTTTAGTTTAACAGATGCCATGGTTTTTCATTATAATGAGAATAGTATGAATTTAAATGACTGATAAATAACAAATTTATATTTTGTATTAATGCTTATTGATTAGTAATTTAAATACTTATATATTTGACAAAGTCAATGTAATCTGTTGGGAATTTATCTGGTGTTTAGCTAGCTTAACTGCAATTGCAAATGTTTATGTAATGGAATTAATTATTGTTTTAATGTTGTCATACAACTATTTAATGTAACTAAAGCTGTCTAATCAGTTCATTCTCATGAACTGTGATTTTTGGGGGGGTCCATATTGACCTTTGCAATCAGTTTGTTGTTCTCGTTCTTGAAGTTATAAAAATTATTAATTTTAATCATCTATAACTAATTTTAGCTTCAAAATATACTTTCTATATATTTTCAGAAATTGAACTATCCTATTCAATTTAAATTCAATATAAATAACAAATTTAAAGCATATTATTATTTTTGTTCAGTTTTGATTAACTAATGCTCCTTATATGCAACTATTAATAATTATCAATATGCTGTATTTTGACTAGCTACATTTTCTAAGTTTTAAGTAAAGTATAGGTGTTGTCTTATGATGAGTAACCCAAATAGCCTTGATTATCCCTGTGATTTTTTGTCATCGTGGGTGTTATTTCTTTCACAAGTTTGTGTTATGTTATCTTATATGTAGTGAAGTTTATTCACTCCAGAAAAAAATCCAAAATTTTTTCCTCTGTTAAAAATAATCTTAATTTTAAAGCAGTATAAATGGCAAGGGTGATATTAGGACATATAATTCATCATATTGAGATTTATAAATAAGTAATACACATTTTAATTATAATATTTGTTTTTAAGTTTATTTTGGACTAAACCATAAATATGATAGTTTTCTTCCTTTCATTTATTTACTTTATATTAACTAAATGAAACTTTTAACTTTAATCTTTAAGTTAAAACTATTATCTATTTAAAACTTCAGTTTGATGAGATACCATATCATATCATGTCATGATAAATTGGGCCATGTTTCTGGTCTATTCCACTTAATCCCATAGCCCCGCCTACATACCTTGTGTCTTCTGAATGCTATATACCTAATAATGGGTTATTAGTATTTAAATAAAATTTACAAAACTCACTAGATATAAAATATAGTTTTCTAATATTTATATTCAATGACTACAATAGGAAGATAACTTAGAAGGTTACTGAGAGTGTTGATAAAATAAAATAGAGAAGTAAAATTGGGCATTTAGACCATTTTCCCAAGTAGAAGATTTCCAGAGGGAGGCAGAATTTTAAGGAAAATCAAATTGAATCTTCAATATCTTAATAATTATTTGTCTTACCAAAATTTTATATTACATAATAAATATAACATATAATTCTGTAATGTAACTTCTTGATAAAATTTTCACTTAAAGCCCATCATAAAAGCGGTTTCAGGCTGGAACGCTTCTCTCCATCTTCTCTTCTGTTGGGCTTGTGCCAACTCAACATTAATATTTCTCTTAATTGTTTTATTTTTCATTTCTTAAATCAAATTAATCATTTACTAGTTTTTATTAAACATAAGAATGAGAGAAGGTAGCCTTATTCATTAAGGTGTTATTTTCTTGTGACATTGAACAGTTGTCTCACAATGTAGTGTCCAACTTGTGTGAGCAGGCATCTTTGCATTGCATTTACCACTATAAATATTCTCTTTTTGGGAAACCCCTCGATGAAACCATTCTTTGTCCTAATCTGAAATTTCTGAAGAACCTTTATAACTACATTTCTTTGAATTTCATTAAAAACAATACTTTTGTTGAAAAGAGGATTTGGATGCAGAACTGTGTCATTTATCACTGAATATGACAATAAAATGAATGCTAATAAAATTTTCTTTTTTGTTTTTTATTATAATTAATTTTCTACATTACTGAGTTTTATATTATAGTATTTTTTTATTTGTTTCTTGCTAATGTTATTTGTCATTTGTATTTATTTTTAGCAGATTTCCCTAGGGAAATCAAGCTCTTCACATGAGGCAACTTTTTAAAAATTTCAATGCATCTTTACAGATTTTCTAGCATTTATGTTCTATAAAATTATTATAAATAATGTTCTTAATGGAAATGTTCATGAATATACGATGATAGATTAATTTAATTAATTAAATTTCCCCCACTCTCCCTACCACTTCCTAGCCAGACTAAAGCTAAGCTTCTTTGTCATACCTTCTATGCTGATTTATTTATTACTTTTGCAATAAAAAGTTTAAACTTATTAGTTTAACCTTCTTATTGCAAACTGCTGGATAATTAAGTTAGTGACCAAAATAAGTTAGTGAGGGGGGGGGAGATATTTATATTTGTACAATGTAGGAATTTATAATTAATATTACAATATATTTTTAATATTAAACTGTGTCCATAAAGTAATGTAATTTATTTAATACACTGGAGTGTTATCACTTTAAATTGTGTTACCTATTGCAATGAATAAAAACCAATCAACAAAATTAAAATAAAACTACAAATCTTCATCAAATTTTTTTAATTACTTATTGTTATTATTATTGGGCATCGACTGCTAGTGGTCATTAGCTTTAACAAATATTATATACAAAAATTATATAATATAAAAGTATACTCAATCCAAGGCCTTAATAATACCCTATTCCATAATTAATTCCAGAAGTTTCCCCTTAAGAGGACTGTCGAACAGACAGGTGAACAACCTTATCTTGCAATTTATTTTGTGTGTGTGTGTATACATTTTTCAAATGATTTTCAACTTTAACAATCTTTGTACATTAAAGAGAAATTTTAATGTAATTCAAGATGTGTAGCCCCAGCAATCATCAAGAAAGACTGCAAGAAACATAACTCAAGCCTCAGACTCCCTGAGCTTATCAGAGCTTATAAGATATATTGCAATGACTATATTTATGTGACAGGGCTTGCCTTGGCATTCTCAGTATCCTCTCATTAAATTAACCCTGAAGCTTCTCAGTTTACAACTTATTATAATCTTATTGCCATAGCCATAAAACTAAATCATGATTCATACAACTACATTGTTAATATATTTCCAGATGAACAAATTAGCAAAAAATATATTACTCATCTTCCTGGTTATCTTTAAACTTTTTATTGTGATGAGTAACATTAATGGCAATCATCCAGCTTGGAGTTCATGGAAGGCAAAATATAGAGGAGTTCCCCTAACATTCATTCAGGCTACTTTCCTATATCAATTTAATAGTTAACTCAACTTCATTAATACTTCACATAACATGGAATTACATCCTCTGTCAGCATGGAAGTTACTGCCTAATCTTAGTAACATTAAAAAAAAAAAAAGAGTTGATTATATGTTTATTATTATACTTATCTACAAATATTCTGCATTATAAGGCAGAAATTTGGACTGTAATGAACATAAAACAGTTTAATTTCTTTGTTAACTCAAATTTTTCTACACTTTATCAACAAAATTTAGAAATAGCTTAAGATAAATTTCTTTTTAGCACCTCTGGGGATTCATTATACCTGATTCTTGGTCTGCCTAAAACTGCAACACAAGATGATATCAAAAGAAGCTACCGAAAGCTTGCTCTCAAGTACCATCCTGATAAAAATCCTGATAATCCAGAAGCTGCAGAAAAGGTTAACATTTTCTTATGGACATTTGTAATGCTTAATGCATTATTTATTAAATTGCTGCATAATTTATTTTAATTTCAGTTTAAAGAATTAAACAGAGCACATGCTATTCTTATTGATTTAACTAAGCGAAATATATATGATAATTATGGGTCGCTTGGACTGTATATCGCCGAACAGTTTGGTGAGGAAAATGTAAATGCTTATTTCTTAGTAACATCTGGCTGGTGCAAGGTAAGTATTTTACTTATAGATTTTCATTTATCCATGTGGGATTTTTATTCTGATGGACTTGTTTTTATTTTAAAGGCGTTGATACTTTTCTGTGGCATCATTACTGGTTGCTACTGTTGCTGCTGCTGCTTCTGCTGTTTCTGCAATTTTTGCTGTGGGAAATGCAAACCACGGCCACCAGAAGAGTCTGGAGACTATCACACACTAAATGTGAGTTTTTTTTTCTCAGCTTTTGTTACTGAAAGCATAAGCCACTTTTTAAAATTGTATCCTCTGCCCTTATTTAAAACCTTTTTGCTTTGCTAAAATTGTTTTGATAGTTTTTTTTTTTTTTACAAAACATATTATTTATTTTAATGAATTTTAAACTTTGAATTCAGTTACTGTAATGTGGTTCCTCATGACAAGAGTGGCATTATGTCCAAATAGTGTTTGAAGCTTTATTTAGAATAGAAAAAATCAGATTTTAAGCTTTGTCTTGAGACTGAGGAATAGCAAAAATTTGTTTATATTAGCATGTACTTGTGTTCAACTTTTATAATTTATATTTATTCATTTGTCATAACACTTCAATAACTAACAGGTAAGGAAACAAGACATAGAATTAACTCTTCATTAATTAAAGGTAAGTCTGGCTCCCTTTAGTATTTTTAAAAACCTAGTAATTTAAAAATAGTTTTATACCTGAGTAATATTTTGCATGAATTCCCAATTTCTTGATATTTTCTTTTTCTTCCCCACAAATACTCTATTCTTTAGTGTAGCAGTTGGAAAACATTGGTTTATTGTTCATTACTGCAAATGTATCATAATAATTTGCTTCAATTAATAATTTAATTGTAGTTATCCCTCTTCTTAAGCCAGTTTGGTTTATTTTTATCTTTTTAATTATTTTTTTATGAAATACATAATAAATCTAAAATTAATAATATAAGTATTTTTTATGTGCAATAATTTTAACCTAAATAGTCAATAAGACCTAAGAATAACCCATCAAAATTAATTAAAAGTAACTCAAACATATAAAACTGCTCAATAGAGCAGTAAAATAGTTTTTTTTTTGTTTTTTTTTTTTACTAGATAATGAAATAAATAATCCTAAAAATCAAAATCATAAACCCCAAAAATTTTGATAAAGACTGTAGATAAAAATTGTGTTGGAGAGGGTAAGAGTATGTAGTTGTTAAGTGTTTTAATGTTATATTTCATTTGACCCTGTCTTAATATTTTAAAATGTTCAGGTAGAAACATATAGGATTAGTTAAAATTTCATAAAGTTTGGAATTCAGTTTTTGATATTTTTAAGTAACTAATTAATTTAATATAAACATGATCAAATGACTCTAAGAAAATTAATAAGGGTTAAAATTTCATTACATATAGAAAGTCAAGGCAGCTATATTTATTACCTTAGAATCCACCCCCATAGCAAAATTAACAAAATCAACATTACTTGTAATCATAGTTTTAGTCGTATATTCATTATTGTATTCCAAAGAGATAATAATTTACATTATACTAATTATTTTATTTGTGCAATTTTTATTATGAATAATATAGAAAAAGGTAATAGATAAGATAAATATTAGAAATAGATTACAAAATATGTAAGATGAAACGTTATTCTGGACTTATTTCCATTTTTTTTTTCAATTAAGTTTAATGAGGTTTTTTATTTAGACCTTAATTGTAACAAAATGCACTATGCGATCTTATTTATAGTTTTATAGGATGAAATTTGACTTGTAGCTTTGAAATAACCATTGGAATGTGTATTTTAGGAATCAGTGAATTCATATTATTGGGATTGGTATATAATTTTTAATTTTCCATAACTCCAGCGGTTCTAATTTTCATTCAAATTCAACACGACTTATTATGTAGCTCTAAAAAGGTTATTAAAAATTAGTGTACTATCTATTTTGGTTTTATAAAAGTAGGAGTTCGCCTAAATCACTAAGTATGATAAGAGACATTTTAGTAATCTTGTAGATGTAATTTGTTGATGGAATGTATATCCCATTCTAGAAGAATTATTAAAAAATATATTGGGGGTTAAAAACAGTATCTTAACTAGCATTATGCGGGGAGAGGGTTAACCTTAAATCCGAAAGTTAATTCACTACTTTTCACAATTAGTTAGTTGCTATTTCTCAAACTCCATGATATATTTGAATATTATGTATGAAATAATAAATTATCTTTCCTATTTAGTAAAAAAGTGAAGTTTTCATAATATGGAAAGTCTACAATACTGAGAAAATTGCTTAGTTTATGTAGATTCTGTATGATTGTCTTTTTTTATTCTTTTTTTTTCTAATTTATAAGCTCTCTTTTGCACTATGNTTTTTTTTTTTTTTTTTTTTTTTTTTTTTTTTTTTTTTTTTTTTTTACCAAAATGGTTTCAATTTCCTATATTTCAAAAGCTTTGGCTTGTTTCCCTTGGGCTCTCTCCTCCACACTAGCAACTAGTCATGACTTATGCTGTTTTTCTGTTATTAGTCTTGCAGGGGCTATGAAAAATAAATACTCTATCCTTTTCATATATAAATCTGTGTTGTTTCATTTTAGTATACAAAATATCATGTGTTACATAAAAAAAACTGTTTTTAATCATTCTTGATATTTCAGGTTTACCGTCACACTTGCGTTAAGAGCAAACTTGTCCTTTCTTAATTGCATCTCAATTTTCAAGACAAATTTTATTAATAAATCGGAAAAAAAAAAGTCCTTATGCATTAGGGACCCCCTCTCTCACTCCCTCTCTTTCCCCTCTTTCTCTCCCTCTCTAACATGCTTGCTTACTCACACACATGCATACATTCTAGTTCCAATAATTTGGAGAGCCTATGTGTGGTGTGGTGGTTAGCATGCTTAGCTAGCTTACTACAGGTCTGGGTTCAAGTTCTTGGTAATTTTTCTGGATTATTAGTTCTGAAGTTCCCTAATTGGATAAGTTATAGCCGTGGGCGTTAGTGTACCAGCGGGAAGTTTGACTATCCTCTTGAAGGGACTAATGCTTATTTAATTTGCCCTGCTCTTTGGAGGGCCTAAGATGACCTCTTTAAGGATGACCTCTAAATGGATAAGAACTGTCAGTCTAGTTATGAAAACCAATCTAAGGGAGTACTTCCTGCAAAAAATCATATGTAGTTTCTTTAACACTAGCAGTAATTGGTGCAGGACTGATCACCCTGCTCCTGGAACTACCTACTATTTTTAAAAAGATTTGTTGTTCTATATTTATTTACATATTGTATATTTACGAACCTCTCAGGTAACCAATGTTTTCCAAATTGCAACACGCTATATTGGTACCAAGTTCCATTTTAGAACCATCCAGATGTTTGATTTTACTGATATGAATATGTATTTTGTCATTGACATGATTCCCACCTTTCTCTAAGTTGTCATGTATCATGTAAAGTTTGTATAAGTTGTATGCACATTAGTCTTCTCTGTTGTTGAATGTTCATCCTGATTAGTTATTGAAGTTGTTTACTCTCAAAGCAATGTATCACTTGCTACTTTAAGTTACATAAACTTTGTATCACCATGTGAAACAGTTATAGATTAAAAGAGTATTAACAAAATATTTTATTGTACTGTTTATATAGAGCTATTTATTAGGCAGAAATAAAAATTTATTGTTTATCGAAAGAGATATTTATAGATAATGCACTTGTATAGATAATGTACTATACTCTTTCATTACCTTAAGTATAGTTACAAAGGATAATATTGGAGTTCAAAGAGAGAGTTTGTTGACCGTAGATATTATTCTAAGATGATTTTAGTTGGGGTTCGGTCGAGGTAAATCCAAAAACACAAATAAAAAAATGTATTTTTTTTTTATAATGAAGGATTATCTGCCAACGTTTCGGCTTACATTGTAAGCCATCTTCAGGACTGTAGAAATACAATGTCATGAGAATACAGTAATATTTGAAATTAGTATAATAGAGAATTATATTCTCTTAGAGAGAATATAAGAGAATTACTGTATTCTCATGACATTGTATTTCTACAGCCCTGAAGATGGCTTACAATGTAAGCCGAAACGTTGGCAGATAATCCTTCATTATAAAAAAAAAAAAAATACATTTTTTTATTTGTGTTTTTGGATCTACCTCGACCGAACCCCAACTAAAATCATCTTAGGATAATATTGGAGCTGTAGTTTACTAGATGCCCCAGAACAAATGATTCTGGTTAAAGCTTGCATCATATTTCAATTTTCAGTGCTCTTTGGTGAGCAGCTGAATAGCAGATTATGTTATATTTCTTTTGTCACTCTCTCTCCCTCTCTCCTGCAGTTTAGTAATGTGAGTAGGGGGGGGGGGGGGGTATCACTTCCTTAACTTTACAAGGATTAATTTTTATTATGAAAAATTATTAAATGTAAGATAATGTGTGCGTGTATATGATGAATTGGAATTTTTTTTTTTAAATTTAAATTTCTTTATTATATCCTAAAAATGAAGTTACATATTGTTAATTGCTCGTTGGCTGTGATAATAACATGGAGGGGAGAACGGCCAGTTTCCAATGGGGACATTAATAATAAAGTTAATTTTTTTTTGGGGGGGGGGGTTATTCTTGTTATGCTACCTTAAAGTTTTCTTCTTTAACAGCCTGGAATGTTGTACTATAGTTTATTTAGAAAAGTTTGTATATTTTAAAGGAAAATAACCATATTTTAGATAATTATAATTATATTTTTAAATCAATATTATGGTGTTAAAATGTTAAATAAATAATTTTTTTTATAATGAATTGACGGGTATCTTTTGTCAGTTTACATTGGTTGAGCTAAGTTTTTTTTTTTTTTTTCACTTCTGAAATATAGGTATAATTTCATCCTCATATCCAAGTGACACCTTCAGTCTATAATTCTAGAAGAAAAATAACTTTCATACAAGTGAACAGAATAAAAAAAATCTTACTAACTCAGCCGGGACTCGAACCCGGACCTCCTACTCCGGGGCATGCCCGCCCAGAAAGCAGGAGATCCAGGTTTGAGTCCCGGCTGAGGTAGTAAGATTTTTTTTTAATTCTGTTCCCTTTCATTTATTGTAAAAAATTAATGTAGGATTAAATACCACAACGATTACAATATTTAAAATAACTTACATGTTTCAAAATTTAATACAAAATATCATTTAGGATTAGTAATTATTAGCACCAAACTGTAATTGTTTTCATTATTCAGTTATTTTACAATGTTTATTAAATATTTATAGAATCAATAAATAACAAGTTGCAATGACTTGAAATTTTCCAATATAACTTTTCAGTGTGTGCCTTTTTACTTATTTGAATACGAAATGAAATTTTCATCTATATCAATATTCATAAATATTTCTTTGGGGCTTGACCATGTAGCAATAGTACTTTTGGTCGAGCTTTCCCACATCATGTGATGATTTCTTCAGGGCTGAAATTAGAATGAGAGCGACTCCAGGTCCAGGGGTTTTTATACCTGCCTAGGACCAGACCTTGATCTAAGTCTGCCTTCCCATTCTTATTCTATTCTTCCATTCTCTTATCAGTTCATTTCCAGAGTTGTCTACCTGGCTCATCACTGGTAGCTTTGTTGATTTTTCTGACTAATAATGCTGGTTTCCAATTTTGACTCAGTATATTCTTTTAATCTATTAACGTTAATTGGATTTTTTTAAATGATCTCTATGGCTCCTCTGTTAGTTCTGCAATAGTAGTTATTCTCTTTAGCTAGGATGGTGGCGTTCTCTAACTGTAGGGTTGTATCTATAAAATGCTCCGCTAATGCTGACTTCCTTTTGTGTCTTTATATCAGAAATGTGTTCCTTGAGCCTTGTGTCTTATCATTCTGCCAGTTTCTCCAGTATATGATTTCCTGCATGAGAACCGGATGTTGTTTACCCCTGGGATCCTGAGTTCCAGCTTATCTATTGGGTTAGGGAGAATATTGGGTATATTGTTGGTAGCGTATGTCATTCTGATCTTGTGCTTCTTGAGAATCCTTTCTATTATTCCTTTAACATACAGAAGTAGTGTGGTCTCTGAGTTTTTTATTTATTTTTACTGTTTCCTTTCTATTTAGCTTATGTGTTCTATTCCCTCTGAACCTTCTCAAATACCCTGGAATTGTAGCCATTCTTCATGAAGACGGTCTTCAAATGTCTCTTTTCCTTTGCCAACAGATAATATCTGTGCTCTATTCATTAAAGTGTTTATGACCCCTTCCCATTGTCATGGGTGATGATGTGAGTCGGCATGGATATATCTATCAGTGCGAGTAGGTTTCCTGCCTATGACTGAGTAAATACCCTTCTTCTGTGCTAGAACATCCAGAAACGATAATTTACCTTATTTTTCAATTTCCATTCCAATATATGCTTGAGTTCATACTGTATCAATGGTGCAAAAACTGATCCACGGAGTCGGTGTTGTTTATCCAGATTAAGTATGTATCATCAATATATCGTTACCAACATACTAGGGCCTTAGGGGTTGAGGTGTGCCCTGTTTTCAAAATGCTCCATGTAAATATCTGCTGGGATAGAGCCCAATGGCGATTCCATTGCTGCTCTTTCCAAGTTGTGTGTAAAACTCGCCGTTGAATTGGAAATACGACTGCAGGCCACAGCTTTGCTAGTTGAAATTCCTCTTCTGTAAGATGGTTCTTTATCAAGTTCAGAACCTCTTCTATCGATCCCGAGTTTTGATGCCAAATCTTTGTTCACTAAAGTATCGATAGAAGTGGCTCTTCATTCATAATTTATTAACTTATGTTCTATGAATTTATTCAATTAATTGAATATTCAATTTATTCAATTAATTGACTATTGTATTGCATTGAAAGTTAATTTTATTCTTGATACAGATTATAATATTATTTTAGTTTATAAAACCAAATTGATCATTTACTCTTTATTTTTTTAATTATCTTTAAACCATAAGTTGACATGATTAGAAGTTACTTACTTCACTTGTAAGTCGAAACGTCGCCAATAATAAAATACTAACCCAACTATTTGGAGTATTTTATTTTTCTGATCCTGGCCGAAACCATGACTAATATCTCCAGCATTTAAACGATAAGAAATTTTGCCAGTTAAGCTTTGTAATGTTTTTAGGTAAAATATTATATTTAAATAGCAAAACTCATTTAAAAATTAGTGATCACAATTTAAGATAGCTTCATTTATTAATTAATTTTTAGGAGTAGGGTATTCTTTCACAAAACAAATGAAATTCTACTTTATTAAATAAAAAATTATTCAATAGGATAGTTTTTTTTTTGTCCATAGATATTATTATTAGATGATTTTAGTTGGGGTTCGGTCAAGGTGGATCCAAAAAAAAATACAAATTTAAAAAAGTGTATTTTTTTTTTAAAAAGATTATCTGCCAACGCTTCGGCTTAGCTGTAGGGATCATCAGTTTATGAAATTACAGTGGTTCATGATTCCTAAATCTTTTGGAGAAAATATGTGGGTGAATTATATTTATCACACATTTTAGTTTCATATAAGAGGTTTAGTTTCATTTAAGAAAGCCACCAAATAGAAATGATACCTTCAGTGTTTACTTTTATCATATCTTTAAATCAACAAATTAAAATTAAAATTAATAACAACAAAATATATTTATTTTTATGTAAATCTCAATAATTATACCTTAACGAACTTTCTTGACGAATGATCTACATTGTCTGTTAATAAGTATGTTAATGAAATGAGAAATAAAATGTGCTGTGGTGAGCTCGGCAAAGAAAACGATGGGCAGCAATAAGATATGGCCGAAACAACTTGATATCCCCAAGGGAACAGGATTCGCATAAGACGCCTATAGTTGCATGTCCCATGAGGCCAAGCAAATATGAAGAAATTTGCTAATGGTGAGATGTACAACACAACTATAAACGTTGTTTGTATGTCAGCAGACTTTAGTCTAGACGTTCAAAAGGAGAGTTTTTTTTTTTTTTTTTTTTCCCCAGTCATGAAAATGTGAGCTTGGGGACAGGACATCTTCTCTCGTCTTCATGATAGGCAGCCCTGAAGATGACTTACAATGTAAGCCAAAACGTTGGCAGATAATCTTTTAAAAAATACACTTTTTTTAAAATTTGTATTTTTTTTGGATCTACCTTGACCGAACCCCAACTAAAATCATCTAATAACAAATTATTCATTTTAAGTAATTGTTAATGACTCTAAATAGGAAAAAAAAAAAATGGTACAACTTATATCTCTTCCTTATGAATAATGTAGATGTAATGCTTTTCACTAACTTTGGGTATATTATGCCATGGGAAAATGTTAGGAAATGAGTCCTTATTACTACTAAAATCTTATGAATACCATTGTCATAATATTCATGAGGGATTTAATTTTTATGTGGTATTAGTTTTTATTTATGTGTGTGTGTGATAATTTAAGTATATCTATATAATATAAGTATTTAGGAGGTAGTATGTGTTTCACATGGTGATAAAAGATTTGTGAGAACTGGATGGGTCTAGCTCTGGGCTCTGTTTTATAGAGAGAGGATCAATCGGGGACTTCACGAGTGGTGACATCACAGCCTACATCGACTGGTGCCCAGGTACGTAGAATTTGACTGTCATGCCTTGCTTGCTCTGGTGCTGCTTACTCTCACACTTTCGTCTCAGCATCTCGTTCTCTCATGGGTCTCAAAACTTTTTTTTTTTTTTTAAATTAATTAAATAAAATGGCTGTTCTTCTTCTTCTTTTTTTTTTCCTTTTTTTTTATTTTAATTNTTTGTAATGGCATTAATATAAGTGGTTTTTGGTAGATGTATTATGGAGCATTATTACACATAATGCTGGAAAGAATTAATTTTCAATTTCATTGTTCCCCTTCATATTTATTAAAATTTTCTTTATTTCTTTACCTCTTTTTAGTAAATAGAAAGGAATGTTAAAACTACTTTCATAAAATTACCACCCTTTTTTTAAATAATTTTATTAGAATGATATAGAAATACAGTTGTTTGATATTAACATTTATAAACCAATGTTAATTTATCTTGTTTATTTTCTTAATAATTTTTCTCCCCCTAAACTAACCTAAAGGACTCTTATTATTAGAATTGCATTTTTAGTTTTGTCTGTTAAAAAAAAAAAAAAAAAAAATCCTATTCAGAAATTTTTTTTGAATTAAATGATAACTAACTATAACAAGGTATAACTTACCATAGATATAACTATAACTAACTATAATTATAACATAGGTATAACTACAACTAACCTAGGTATAACTAACACAGCTATAACTATAACTAACATAAACTGACTTAAGCATAACTATAACTAACTAAGATAGGTATAAATAACTTACTAAAATAACTATAACTAACTAAATATAACTATAACTAATAACTAACTATAGGTAACTGATGATTACTTTTGAAGTAAATTCAAATTGTAATTTTCCTTTTAGACGAACTGCTAACTCATATTTTCTGGTTTCATCTTTTTTGAGTGTGATTTTTGTAAGGAATCCTTATTGTGAATGTGGTTAATTGTATTAAATAATAGAGTGGTACATAAATATGTATCATCAGTGTATTTAGTTTTTTTTTATAAGTAAATGTTTTCAGCTAAAATTGTTTTATGTGATGTATTAAGTCTTTGCCAATCCACTTTAACTGATTAGTGGTCATAGCTCCAATCAATTTTGATTGGATTTAAACCCTCTTTGCTGTCTTCGATTTAATTTTTCAGTCTTCATTAATTTGTGTATTTCTCTCCCCGAAAATTGACTTGACTATAGTAATTCTCTTTTCTTTTTAACTTTGAGAACTTTATTTGTTTTTGAATTCATGCTATAAATGTTTTTCAGTTTTTTATTTTTCTTATTAAATGAAGCTAATCACAGATTATGTGAAAAAATTCCAATATTTTCTCCTTTCTTATTAGAATCCTTTCTTCTTATGTTTCAACTTGGTTTCTCTCTCTTCTTCCATTTATGTCACGTCTGTCTGTCAGCATTCCTCAGGCCATAAATTTCAATTCAAAATGAAATTCGGCATGTTGTTTTTATGTAAAGAAAAAAAAAAAAGAAATGCTATGTTCATTGATAAGGTAAATCGGGTTTTGTCTGAAATTTCTTATTTATTTATTTTTTATTTTATTTACTTTTTAATGCTATAGGCAATTAAGAATAGCATATTTAAATACAAAAGTATAATTTAGATTAGTACTATGAACTCAACACAGTTCCATTTATTGACAAAAGAAATATTTCTTCCTATTTAGGAGTTAACTGTTTAAAACAATTTAACAATTTGGAATGGGGCTTACCTTAATTCTGAATTTTAATTTACAGATGTAAGAGCTAAGATAAATTATTTTCTTACATTGAAAATTGTATTTAGCATTTAAATGCCAGACTGTGAAATAATACAAATTAATAAAATCTGACAAATAAGATCAAATGGGAATGGGGATTTACCTGCAACCTATAGTTAAAATCAAATGTGGCTCAAATATTCAAATTAACATAATAAATAATTTGAATTGTTATTTCCAGATCAAACCTTTTTTTCTTTTTTTTTTTTGGGGGGGGGGGGGCATAAACATAGAATACACTACTCTAAAAAAAAGTTCTGCAAGTCATGAGTATATTCAGGCCATATATTACAAAAATTTATAATCATAAATTGTATAAATGGGTACATATGAATGTATGAATACATACACACATATATACTTCCTTAAAACTGTAAGTGTGTGTTCGGTTAAATTTCAATATGACTCCAAAATTTTCAAGTAAGGAATTCTAATTCAGTACTTAAGTTTTTGTTTTTTCATAAAACTGTTAAATGAGTTTGTGAATTGCAGTGATCAGTCAACTTAAAAACTTAATATTTAAAAAAAATTTCCAGTTGTCCTAGGCAAAAATTGAATATGACCATAATTTTTCTTGAACATATGAAAAAATTATTATTTCCATATTATTTTTGTGTTGGGCTGGAAATTTATAAAATTAGAATTTTATATTTATTTTTTAATCCTTAACTCCACATCAGAAAGAGTTAGTTATCACAATTATATATGTATCATATCATACACACATATTTATATGTGTGTGTTTGTATTATATATATAAAGTATATGTAGAAAATAAAACACTCGTGATTGCAATATATAGTAATCGAGAACAGATAGGATATAGAGTGCAGTGAACACAAAAAGAAAAATTACAAATAGTATGATTTTAGGGGATCTCTCGCCCTTCATCAGTGGGGAGTGAAGAGAGACTGGTAGCCAATCTATATATATATATATAGTTTGCATGAAAATGTCATTTAATTTGGACCTTTTCTAAAATTTATTAGTCAAATTGGTTTTATGCCCGGTCAGTTTAGGTTAAAGAGCATACATGAGTTTTAATGTTGTTTTTCCTTACTTTATGATCTGTCATAATTTATATGGAAGGTTGATGGCAATATTTGTGAGTTATACGTATTCTAGCCTTCTTGGGTTGCCAATCTACAGCTATATTTGTTTTATAGGTCTGTTGAACAGTAACAAAAGTGTCTAACTATCAGCGTTGTTTCTTGGTCATTGCTTAAGTCTGCAGTTTTGCTTTTATTTTCTCTGTATTGTACTCTCAGTTAATAAAATAAATTTTCATGAACTTTCTTGTGGAAAATATTTGATAATAATTTTGTTATAGTTAAACATTATCATTATTTTAGTAAATCCTGTGGTTTTTACTCATGAAATATTGCTCTATATTTAAGGATTATTAGTGAATTTAGAAGATATTTATTTAGTCTGTATTTTATTTTTATAGTAGTTCTTTAGGTTGTTTTCATGATAGATATTGTGAAATAATTTGCCAGTTCCACATTTTCTCTTAAAGAAATTTGGCATGTAGCTGATCAGTGCAGAATAATAAGTTAGTTAATGACTAAAATGAGACCAATAGGAGTGGGATTACCTGCAATTTCAAGTGCAAGTAAAAAAGTAGCAGGTGTAGTAATTAGTTTAGAGTAATGAATTTAGAGTAGTGAAATCTGATGAATAGCAATGATTATCTGAAATGAAACATCCCAGATTTGCTTATTGTAAAAGTTATGTTCCATAATTATAGGAAATTGCCTGAAATAAAAAGTTCAAATTCAAATATTCGTCTCTTATAATGATGAGGAGGAACTTAGATATGTTCCCAAAAAATATTGAATATTTTGTGTTAAATCAGATGATTTAATGCAAAAAAAATCTAACTTTATTAATTTATTCAATATTTGTTTTTTAAAGGACAAATATGGAGGCTTATTCATGTGCTTAAAAGGAGACAATTATAAGCCTAAAAAATAAAATGACCAAAGCATAAAACAAGAATTATCAAATTTGAGTAATTTTGCCAATTTGATATTAAAGCTCATTTTTAGTTCAGCATAACTCCTCATTCTCATGGATTAATGGCTCCATTATTTGTAACTGGCAGGTTAAAGGTTTTTAATGACATAAATTTAATAAAACAGTCAATTCCTTTTATTCAGATCATTTTTGAGGTCACAGCCTCATCATCTGTACTGATGAGTCACCTCATTTAGGCATCAACCAGCTTAGAATATTGATGACCAGATGGTGATCTCTGAAACTCATTGTACTTTCTTAATAAAAGGCAACGACAGTGTAGGTTTTACCTTTTAATTTGATTCATCTGATGTATAATATATCCCCATTAAATTATTTATATTCATTATGTTTATAAAAAAGGGATTAAGGCCATACTCACACACTACCACATTATGAGTTGCACTCAAATAAATGATAAAATATATAAAACAACTCTGTTTGTGTTGATCCCAAACATCAAATTAATGTGCAATTCCCACAAGTCATACCACATTAACGGACCTCAGAACATCCTCTGCTCTGGTCTAGCAGCTCCACTGCCATAGTCCAGAGGCTTTGTTGAATCACGATCTTAGTAAGGTAATTCAGTTTTTTGTCTTTAGATTCTTTTTTCAAATAATTTTTTTGATAAGTTATTGAAAAGGTGAGGAATAATAATGGAGTCTTTTCTGTTGACGAGCTTCTATATTGTTTGTAGATATTATTTGTTGATCCATCAGTTCTAAGTCTCTTTTTGCACGCTGCTGTAATGAATTCATTTAATTTTTATATGAATTTTAATACATCTTAATTTAATTATTTTTTATTAATAAATCATAATAGATTTTTTGTCCTGCCACAGTAACTGTTTTACAGTTATGTCTATATAAGGTAAGGTATGGTATTATTTAAAAAATGTATTTTCTGCATTCAGTGTTAAGTAGTGATATCAGTTGTGAAGAATGGGTAGGTGCTCTACCTGCAATCCACCATGTTATTTGTGTCATTGGCTAACAATATCATCTGTTTCTAGTGGGCTAAGACTTAGTCATGTCATAAAGATTTTAATAGTACTATTACTATCCTGAACCACCTTGGATTCTAAATTGAGAGTCATCAGTACTCATATTTGATGATGAAATACTGTATTCTACCAGAGAGGATGTTAAAAATCAGATAAGCACAATGAGATATATTCCAATTTTCTCAGTAAAACAGACCTTTCCACCAAATCGAAAGTTTTTTCCTGGTTTAAAAACAAGCTTTTCTCCAACATTAATGATTTGTGTTATATGTGACAAGTTCTTAAAAAACTGATAATTTTTGTTGAAGATAGATAGAAAGTGTATTTAAAAAAAAAAAATGATCTGCCGACGTTTTGGCTTACAGAGAAGACGAGAGGGCTATCATGGAAATGTGAACTTAGGGACAGGACGTCCCCTCTCGTCTTCATGATAGCCCTGAAGATGGCTTACAATGTAAGCCGAAACATGGGCAGATAATTTTTTTTTAAATACACTTTTTTTAAATTTGTATTTTTTTTGGATCTACCTTGACAGAACCCAACAAAAATCATCCAATAATAATACCTACGGTCCAAAACTCTCCATTTGTTCTTAAAAAACTTATTTTATACCTCTACCAGAATTTATTTTTTCTAGAATTTTATATGAAAATTTTCATCCCAGATTTGAAAATTGGCCTGGCCCTGACTTTTTTTTTAAAGCAAGTGGGAAATAACTCAAGGCTCATGTTAATTATGAATGTAAGCAATCGTGTCTACGAATAGCATGTCTGAAGTGAGCATTAGATATTAAGAGAATGATTGCTAAGAGGGATGGCGGAAGTAATCTGGATTGCTTAATTTTTTCTAAATATGTACATATATGTTCAGTTTATTTACTATATTCTATGAGCCAAGCAACTAAGGCTTTCAATTGGAGACATCACTCTTTAAGGTCTTTATTATTTTATAAATTTTAATGGGAATCTGTGACAATTAATTAGTTTTCCTTGCAATATTATGAAATTAATTTTTAAAATTATTTTTATTGGTTTTGGTCTATATTTTTGTAATAATTACTAAGTCTTGTATTTTTTGGTTATTAGTAAGTTAGCAGTTAGTCTTGTGTTTTGATTGATTTTACCATGCCAGGCATTACAATTATATTCATTGACCTTAGTATAGATAACAATCTTTGAATTTCACTACTACATTAATTTATGTGATAAAAAGTATCTTAGGGAAACAACTAATACAGTTATTATTATAAAAATAAACAGAATAGTATGAAAATGGAATTTGTGGATCACAAAAGAAAGTAAAATACTCTATATTTTATTATTTATTATTACACAGTAACAAAAGTGTCTAACTATCAGCGTTGTTTCTTGGTCATTGCTTAAGTCTGCAGTTTTGCTTTTATTTTCTCTGTATTGTACTCTCAGTTAATAAAATAAATTTTCATGAACTTTCTTGTGGAAAATATTTGATAATAATTTTNTATATATATACACATAAAACAAGAACAGGTAGTATAAAGAGTTACAAAGAGTAAAACTTTTGGGGATTTCTTGCCTTTCGTCAATGAAGAGTGAAGGAGACTGGTATTGTGGAAAGGACTCAAAGGAAGGGAAAGATGATTGGGATTTCCCTAATCCTCCTATTGTTAGCAATTGATGCCAGGTCTTGTAGTGGTTTGGAGAATGTGGATATAGCCGCTCTCTCTCATCTTCAGTTGGAAATAGGAAGCTGCATTGGGAAATTGTTCAATCATTTGAACTTGGAAAACGTCATTAAAACACATTCAATGACTCTGAGCATGTCTTGCTATGGGAAGAGGGGATTTTGGTTTTAAAAAACCATTTACCAAAAACATTTACAGTTTGGGAAAAATAGCAAAAAATATTAATTATGTAAAAAACCAGATCGTTCTAATGTAAGTATTTCTTAAAAATTACCATGTTTTAATGGGATAAATGAATGAGCATAGACATTTAGAAATTGTTTTTCAAAAGATACCTGTATGTCAAAAAATAACTCTTTTGGATGAAGAATTTATTTTATAAATTACAATTATAATAATACTAAGAAAAATGCAAAAATATAAAAGGAGATTGCAATGTAACAATAAGTAACTAACAAATTCTATCTAAAGTTTTATTGCTTTAAATTAATCCAATAACAATATTAAACTTAAAAAGGAAACAAATTCATAAATGTATGTGATGATAATAGCCTAATAACACTGAATAGGAGAACTCAGTCTGATACGAATGGCAGGATTATACTCAGTACAGCTAGTGTCCTTTGTGATCAGTGTCTGTTGTTTATCAAGTGAGCTACTTAAAAATATTTGAGATTGTGTTATAGCTAAAAAAAATTCAGATCACATGCTTATTCAGCTTTCATTTAATTTTAAAACTTCTAATACTAAAATGATATATTGCCAATATTTCTTAAAGTCAATGGACAAATAACAATAAAAAAAATTTCAAAAATAATTGAATTTAAGAAAACATACAAAGGGGAAGGTGTGAATTACTTAATTATTCAGAAAAATTATATCTTAATAATTAGAGAAAAGTATAAAAATATATAGTTGAGAAAAATAAATGTTGAGAAAATATATTTAACTTAAATATTAACATTTTAATTTATAGATAGTTAATTATTCAGTATAGTTCTGCAGTCTGAGATGTGGCCATTAATCTACAAGATGAGTATGATGACTTACAAGTTAAGTTGCAGCATTTACAATAATATATTTACCCGTAGTAGTATTTTACTTTTCTAATTCTGGCCAATACCCTGACTAATTTCTCCAGATTAAAATAAAGTATTTTTCATAAATGTCAAAGAATGGTTGAACTACCTTAAAGTCTTATTAGACACCAAATTTATTTCAGCATCTGTGTCTTATGCTCAGCCCATAATCCATAGAAGGTTATGCAATTAAAGAATTAAAACTAGTATTGGCCAAACCTAAAAATAATAGAGCACCATGAACTCATTGAAGTAAATTATTTCCTTAATTTTTTAAGTAAAGAAATTTTCACTCAGTAGCAAATTAAAAGGATATCTCGTTGGTAGGTCATGTTCTAAATTATTCAGGCCTTATAGGCCACAGATTGTAAAAATGAGTTGAGAGAAAAAACATTCTGAATAAAAAACTCGACCGAACCCCAACTAAAATCATCTTAGCATTCTGAATAAATTTTAAACCAGATTTAGGACAAGTTACTCTACTAATAATAATATTTTAAACTTTTTAATCATAATTAAACTGCCTACACAAGAAATATGAGAAAAACATTGATTGTTTATAAATTAATCAGTGGTGTTACATTCAATTGTAATATTAGGCTTATATTATAAATTATTGCTGATATGAGTTTCTAATAAGTTGGTATAAATCGTGAGGGCTCTTAAATTAAGAGCCATAACATTAAGTACATGGTTTGGACAATGATCAAATTTACCAAAAGTTTTTACACTTATCTTAAGCTATAGCAATACTATTTTCACTTATTTTATTATCGTTTCTAAATTACCTCAGTGATTCTAGTGGGGAGGACAAATTTACAGATGATGTAATTATGGCCAAAGAAATAATAACTTTTCAGGAAATGATAAATAGATTAAAATATTATTATGAATTATAGAATTTAGGTTTAAATCATAATCGGGAAATCTAAGTCATGATTTTTAAACAAGGAGGAAGGAATATAAAAATAGAGAGATGGATCTACTGAGTAAGAAATTTAGGTTTTCAATGAATATAATTATTTTGGGATAATATTGAAGACTAAATAAACCTTGAATTAGCATTTTAAAGAAAAAAGCAAGGTAAAATTCCAAAATTTTTATTTCAGATATCAGAACAATCACTTGTTATATTCTCAAGTTTAGGGGTATATGCTACTTAATTAATATAAAATAAGTTATAAATTTTACCTGAAAAATATTTTTTTGTTTCCAAAGATTTGTTCTGACTATATTTTGCATCTGCAAACTGATATGCAAACCAATTTATTACAGTTCATTTAAAGCTCTGATTAAGATCCAAAAAAAACTACGGTTAAAAAACTCTCCTTTTAAAGTATTATTTTGTTTGTCAAAATGTAGCCTTAGTTTTGTTTTTGACTTCTTTTTTTCTTACCAACCTCTTGAAGTAGGTTCAGCATAAGACATGAAACTGGTAGAACACAATCAAATTGATTTAAAGTAAAATAATAGTATTTTATATTGTTTGATATTTTGTCTGTTTTACATAACAATTTGTACTACAGTGTTAGCATCAAAGGAAGTAAGAGATATTGTTTCACAACAGAGGAGAGTTATTTCATGTAAAAGTTCGGCCCAAATTATCAGGATGTCCACAAGCTCAAAAGAACTAAAAAAAAAAGGTAAAATCATAGCACTGATGCCAACTTTATTTGGCCAGCCCATATTTTAGCACATGTTAAAAAATGTAATAGGCAAAACTGTAAAATAAATTTACATATTAAATGCTTTTTAATTAAATAATTAAATGCCTGCCTGGGATGAGCATCCCTTACCTGGATAGGTTAATTCGTAATTATTGAACAGGCTAAATGGACTTATATTAGTAAATTAATTCTGTTGGTCTACAAATGAAATGAACTTACTGATCCTATACGGAAGATCCCTCCATTCATTTACTAACCCTGATGATGGCTTACAGTGTAAGTCTAAATGTTCGCTTACATAAATAAAATCATACGCATTGCTTTTTTTTTTTTTTTTTTTTTTTTCTAGTGCCGAGAATTTAATAACTTATATGGTTAGTGATGATGATAACTAAATTTCTTAGTTATACAATAGCCACCATCAAACTACAGTTTTCTCATTCTGATGTTGGCCCAGAGGAGGTCAAATAGAGAGATTTATGAATTAACAAAAATTTAATTGGGGTTTATGTTATATTTTGGAATAGGGCTAGATTTGTTTTCAGATTTCATTTCAACTTAAATCAAATTTATGGTCCTAAGAATGTTGATCTCTCCAAAATAAAGTAGTAGATGAATTCAATGACACTTTTAACCTGTCAGGAATATAGAGAGTTACAGGTGCACTAGACACAAATCTGGTTCTGTAGGTTTGTTTAAAAACTAGTGAAAAAATATGAAATAGTAAAATAATTACTGAGAAGTCCGTTACTCAGTAGAGCTGTTCCTCAGTATTGTAGTTGATGAATATTTTGAACCTTCCTTGTCATGTAATTCCTTACACTTATATTTTATTAGTAAGCTATTCTGGGTATTCATTACTTATATCTGTAGTGAAAAAAATTTTTTTACTCCCACTTGAAATTTCAGGTAATCTTTGCTTCTAATAATTATATTTCACTCATCAAAGAATTCATTCTTTCATTTTACATTTAAAAGTGATATGCCAAATTTCATTAAGAAAAATAACTAATTGGAGCTTCTAGGCTGTAAAATTATAATTTACGATATATGTTAATCCTTTTTCCTAATTGTTAAATTTCTCTATGTAACTCCTAAAATATTTATTTTATCAATAAACATATCTGTGTTGATTAGTAGAGAATTTGTTGGGTTCGGTCAAGGTTGGGCCCAACCTTGACCGAACCCAACTAATTCTCAACTAATAATCTCCAAGGTCAAAAACTTTCCATTTGAGATGCAAAAATTAGTGTTCAGTTTCTTTAAGCTAAATATTACACCCCCTTCATTAAAAAAAAAAAAAATTAATAAAATAAAAAATAAAATGTTCTTTACTCACCCTTGACATTTAATCCCTCATTTCTATTGTTCTGATTTTCAATCAATGATTCTGAAGTCACTCAGCAATTAAAGAAAATTGTCATCAACTTTGATACCAGCACAAATAAAAGAACTAATTACTTTTATATTTTTTCCCATCAAGAGATATCTTCATATCATATTAACAGATTTTTACCTTACAGAAATCTATTCATATTGCTATAGGGCTTTTAAAAATTTCTTCAAATCTTGATCAATCCTACATTGGAAATGAATAAAGTATTACAAATTCTGTAAAAATTTAGGGGTTATTATGACAGAATCTGGTCCAAAAACATAATTTCCATTTTTTCCGTCGTGTGAATTTGAGAGGGATTGTTTAATCCATTTGTTGCTTGCTTGGCATATTTAAATGCTTTTGCGAAGATGTCTTGGTATTACATATTAGGAAATGCTTTGTCCTTAATGGGCTCATTACTAATCTTAACTATCAATACTAAACTTAATAGTTATTCTTAAGAGTAGAATTATTTTAACTTATAAATAGTTGTTTTTAAACTAACATTTTATTAGTTATTTTCATACTTAGTAGCATACAAATTTGTTCAGTAAAAATTTTTAAAATTGTGCATTGTGTTAAATTGGGTACATTAATATATTATTATTATTTTAACCTTCCATTTCTTAGGGTTATGGAAGAAGGTGCTATATTATATAAGATTCATTTAATTTTTAATTGGCAACAAATATTGCCTACAATAAGGCAGGTAAAATATTTTTTTATATGTCCTAATTGATTGATAATAATTATTTTGGTTAAATTAATATTAATTAAATTAATGAATATAAATTCACTAATTATAAGAATAGATAATTACCTATGTAACATAAAATTTTGATCAAAGTATGATGAGCAGTCTTAATAAATCCACCCTTTATTCAACATTATCAAAATCTTGCTCTGAAGGAGATGAGTATTAATATTTATTGGTTAATTTCAAATTTGAGAAAAATATGTAAATTATTTTATTACAATGGTTTATTTTCTTAAATTTAGAAAATCTATTTTTAAAATGAAACTTCACTGCTCTCAGTTCATGCAGATAGAAATTGTGTTGTGAATCTCTTTGAGACAATGAATGTTGGATTTTTGATGAAAATGAGAAGTTTATAAGGAGTTTTATACAGGTTAATGAAACCACTACTTTCTAACTTACTACCTTGAAACTTACTAAGTGCAAAACACAGGATGTGCAAACTGAGAAAATTTTTTATTTTTGTTGATGAGTATTTGTATTTGATCTTTCCAAGCCTTGCAATCATCCTCTCGTTAAAGTTTTTATTTTACGATTAATACAAATCTTTTATTGCTTTTAACTGAATAATAGGCCTGTTGCATTGAAAAAAAAAACTTTTTGTTTTATTCAAACTTGACATTGCAAGTTATCCTAATCCACCCCTTCTATTCACCTGAATTTTTCTAGTGCCGTCTGACTTCTTTTTACTTTGAAGAAGTGAAAATAGACAAGGAAAATTACATACTCTGCTTATTGATACATTGCAAGCAATTATTTTTTATTTTAGTTGCAACTTAATTCTGAAGAAACTTGTTTGAGGCACATTATAAAATAAGTTTTTAATAATTTTCCAATTAAATTTTAGTCATTCTTCTAATCCCTTGCTCCCCTAATCTTAGTGAGAAACAATAAATATAATTAGCAGTAAATGACATCAGAACAAGAAAAAAAAGATCCTTAACAATCATTGAAGAGTGCTTTGTACTGCAAAGGGAGCTTGAGATTTGTACATCAAAGAGAGATGACCCAGAAAAAGGTTATCAAGGTATAAGGCTCATCAACATATCCTTTGTTTTTGTGTTATTTTATTTTTTCTATATTAAATTTAACAGTCTGAAAAATTAATTTTTATTAATTTTTTTTTTTTTAAACAAAAATAAAGATTGCCATAACAGGTTGAAGCTTTTCACATAGTGAAGCCATTTAAGTTGGAGAAGTGCTATACAAAATCAAAAGTACTAGCTCTCATTGTTCTTTTCTTCCCCTTTACAAAAACAAAAACATACTGAAATTAAGATAACAGCTTTATACTTTTCAAAAACATAGATTTAATTTTATTCCAAATCCATTGTTCCTGAATATATTAATTTATGAATTATTTATTAATATATTGTGTTGTATTAGTATATACTTGTTTATTAGTGTATTCTGTTACATTAAATACAATACACACTATTAAACTTATAAAATTATAGATAGGAATGAACAGACAGAGATGTGATACGTTAGACAGAAAATGATGTACAGAATAAACTCCATAGCTTATTCTAAGGATTTTTTTTAGTTTATTCTATATTTCGTTTTCTGTCTTATAACATATCACATCTCTGTCTGTTCCAATCAATAATTTTATAAGTGTAATAGTTTGTATTGTATTTCTGCCCTAATATTGAATTACAAGTTACGTTGAAACGGAAATAATATAATAAAATAATTACCCAATAATTTTGGAGTATTTTATTTTTCTAATTCTGGTCAAAACCCTGACTTATTTCTCCAGTATAATACTCGATGGTCTATCAATCACCTACATGTAATTCCTTACACTTATATTTTATTAGTAAGCNTTACAGGATTATTTATGTAGTCCCAGCGTGACTTCCAATAATGCGCTATCACATTATACGCATAGAGTAAGCTGAGCAGGTCCTGCGTGCTGGAGAACTGTCGAAATCCCCCGTAGGGCTCGAGGATTACCTCGGAGCTAACAAGGTTTCACGGGACGAGTAGTCCCGGTTTGGTGTCCACGCCAAATCCAATAAGAGCCCTCGCTGGAGTAGCCACAACCCCCTCTCCCTTATCCGTTTTAGCTCCCTTTCTGATAAGGGAGGGGGAAGATACACCTCCTCTAATGGTGGTTGTGGTGGGGCCTTATCGTTCAAGCACACTTCATTCTTATATTTAACTAATTCCCTTCTTCTCTACTGCTCTATACGGGGTCAGGAAGGTAGTGTATGTAGGAGAGGTTCTTTTCTGGGATTATGCTTGTATAATTATTTCTCATATTGACGAACCATAAACTAAAATAAATTTGTTTGTATTAGCAGGTTTCTGTCAAAGGACGTCGGAACAACCTTTTACGCGAAATTTAGTATATATATATGAGCGAAAAAGGAGTAGCGAAAAAATGAACATTGTAGTTATTTTATAATACTTATGTTCTTATTTTTAGAAAAAACATTTAGAAATTGGATGTGAAAAAGAAGGCGATAGGAGGGGGATGTTAGTGGAGAAGAAAATTTATAATCGTAATACCTTAGTTGTCATTTCAGTTACTATAAATATGATCAAACATAATGGACCTAAAATTTAATTTTCTAACCTATTATTATGTGTCAAAGGAAATATAAGAAACAACTGAAATTTCTATAGAAAAAACAGAATGTCAAATGCAAGAAAACTAAGTTTGACTCCAGAATAAATCAATTGGTTTGTTACACACACGCGCACACACACACACACACACACACACACACAAATGTAAGATTAAAAAAAGAAAGAGATCCTATTCATCATGATTGAATTCCTCTTTGTGATGTTTGTTAAAGATTTAAAAAAAAAAAATCATTAAATTTTATATTATGTAATTCAGCAAAAGTGTAAATTAGACAGCAATCAAATTAGTAGTCCATAAATACTGAATGCTTTACCGGTGAAATGTCCTTTTCTATTGGGTTGTGCTGTGCATGTGCTTTTGCTTATGCTATTTGCTGACATTGCTGAGGTGATTAAGAGAGGGCATTTAATTGCCTCTCTTCTTTTCAAATTCTTCTATTGAAGTCGTGTACTTAAAATAGGTGCTGGCAAATTTAATTTTTTTCTACCTACAGGACTCTGATGATGAAGGAAATGCAGCCAGTGGGGAACCTCCTGTCACCGCCCAGCCTACCCCTCATCCAGCTTTTCCCAGTGAAGCCACTAGCCTAAAAACTTCTGAGCAGGTCACCTACACTCCAGGTATCATCCCGTAAATTACTCTTAATTTAATAAAGGGGCAATAATTCGCATGAAAATGTGATGTTTTCAGTCTTTAATTCAACTACTTATTTTTAATAACCAATATATCTCAAATTTTCTAAGGATTTTTTTAGAGTGAAATAAAAGAGCTCTTATTAACTGAAATGAATGCTGGTAAGCACTTGATTGAATCCTTGACTGTTCAATGTAAAGAAGAATTGTATACTTAAAAATGTATATTGTATTTTAAAATGTATATTATGTGAGAATGGTCGGGGTTTCGGCCAGGAAGAAAAAAATATATACACCAAAATTTGGAGTAATATTTTTATTTATGCCAACGTTTCGGCTTAGCTAGTAAGCCATCATCAGGGCAATGGCGTTGAGTGGAGAAATCTCCCCAGGGTGGTTGTTCACATTGTCAAATGTCCACAATGTGAACAACCACCCTGGGGAGATTTCTCCACTCAACGCCATTGCCCTGATGATGGCTTACTAGCTAAGCCGAAACGTTGGCATAAATAAAAATATTACTCCAAATTTTGGTGTATATATTTTTTTCTTCCTGGCCGAAACCCCGACCATTCTCACATGATATTCGAGACGGCCAACTAACCATCAACCATGTTTAAAATGTATACTTGAAAAAATTTATATTTTTCATCTTTTTATATAAATGGCTAGTAGTGTTAAGAACACCATTCAAGCTGAAGTAACTCTTCATGGGCTATTGAACTTATTATATAAATCTAAGGACAATAAGAGTTTACTTTTATGAGTAAACTGTATTTAATTCCTATTTATGCCATCCAATTAAAATTGGGTTTAACCTTCATTGTCAACTATGTTCTAAACAACAAGGGGTTTGTGCTATAAATAGAATCAATAAGGGGCGGGGGGGGGGGGG
>KZ808643.1:37010-51918 GCA_000696205.2 Oncopeltus fasciatus | reverse complement strand
TATTTTTTATATAAATGATACATCATATTCATTGTTGTTCGTATTTCTTAAATATAAATTCTCTCTCTCATTATTTAAATTAATATTTTATTATTATGACTTAAACTAAAATAATTAAATTAAAACTTTATGAAGAAATTAAAATTGGTTTTAGTCTGAATATTCAGATAAGTCTATTACTGTGTTTGGGGATTTAATATTTGTGTTTTGAGTGTTTGTTGTACTTGTGAAGGCTAAATTTTGTGTATCATTTTCGGTAATTTTTCTTGGTCTCTATTTTTCTAATTTTTCTTGGGCTTTATGTTTGATTGATGTATTTTCGTGACTTTATTTTTATGAGTTGAGTAAAAACAGCATAACTCTTATTTTTAGTTTTGTGTAAGTTTCAATTAAGTCTCTGGTTTATATTTATTTTTTAAATTTGATTGTTTTAGTTTGTTTTGTACAAATGCTTTCATGGTAAAGGTATACTTGTATTAGTTTGTCAGCCCTTTTGATATCTGCTTTCTTTTGCCAAAATATTTGTTTCACTTTTTTGTCGGTACAGCAATTTAAATTTTTCCCTATGGTTACCTATTTATTATTAATTAGTTGTATTTTAATTTCTTGGGGTGGGTTTGTTTCCTTTAAATGCCTTTTTTATAATTTCAAAAGATGGTGGACCCTTAGTAGAATGTATTGTTTCATTGTATGCCAAAATTGCATATGTCACCTGTGTATCAATTGAATCATTTTTGAATTCTTACCTCTTTTTTAAAAGCCTTATGTGTTCAATTAGAGTTAAGTGAAATCTTTCTATTGGTAAGTTTGCATTTTGTTAAGAGGTGAAATATACGTTAATGTTGTGTAAATTGTGGAGTTTTTTTACTAATGTCTTATTGAATTTGTTTCTATTATCACAGGTAATTTGTTATGGGGATCCATGATGGGATCCCTCCCATTATTATTTATATTATTTACGACCTCTATTCCTTCAGTAGATTTTTATTTATAAGCTTGGCCATATTGTGAGAAAGAATCTATAATGATTAAAAAAGTGCTGTGAACTGTTATTGTATTAATATTCATACTTTGGAAAGGTTTTGTTGGATTTAGAGTTGTGCAAGAAGCAAGCTTGAGTGATTTTCGTTTATACATTGTTTGTAGGCAGATTTCACATTCATTTGTGAATTTTTGGATTAGTTTTCATTTGAGAATATAATTGTTTAATTTTACTGTACACTACTTGTATTCCACAGTGATTTGTTTTTCTAAATGGTAATTTGTTATTATTTCTTTTGTATCTGAATCTTCTTCAACATTAATTGGTTTTTTTTTTTTTTTTACATTTAATTCATAGAAATTATCTACAAAGAAAAAATGAAATTTAGTTTTGGCTCTATCATTTCTTTAATAAAATGTATATTACTTTTTTCGTATTTGATCTTGATATTTGTATAATAAATATCTTTTTAATTCCAAATAAATTTACTATTTTTTTTATTTGCTGGGCTATGATTAGTTAAATATAATACTACTTGATTTTTTCCTTACTGGCTACTCAGAAATTGGAATATTAATTATGTCAATAACTAGTGTGTTAGAGTAAATTGTTTTTAAATAAGAATTTTCAATGTCAGGTTGTACTATAGTTGATTGGTTGTCTGGAGCTACAGATTATTTTAAAACTTGAGGAGAGTGTGGATGCAGATAAGGGTTCTGAGATCTGTTAACTTCTGTAGTGTTAATGCTCATTGAGATAACTGATATCTTCTATAAAGGACTGTATGTTGGCAGATGAATTATCATTTTCTTCGACTTGGGTTTTTATTTTGTTTTCATTGATTTCTATAGGAGCAGTGCATCAGTATTGCTATTTAATTTTCATTTCTTGTGTAAAATTTCACAATGTGTTCTTTGAATTTTATGTGCGAGTAAATAAATTTTTAGTTTGGTTCTTTTAGAAAAAAAGCCATTTGAGAGGGTCATGGTCCCAGATAACTGTGAATTATCTGTGAGGGTCCTAATAAATTAGGTTGAATAACGCTGTAAATGATAACGAGGCTTTCTTTTTCAATTGTTGCCAGATTAGTCTTCTTTAGAGTTCGGTTAGCATAAACTATTGGGTGTTCTTATTCATTATTTTTCTGACAGAAAGGCGAAGATGGCAAAATGAATAGCATCTATGACTAATGTGAATTCTATTAGTAACGTTTACAATAATTGAGACATTCTATGTATTCTGCATTTTGTGTCCATTTTTCTTTAAATATTTGGTAAGGGGTATTAATATTTTTTGCAAAATCTTATATAAATTTTTTGTAGCATCCTAATTATCCTAAAAATGCCTAATAATCCTAAAAATTAATCAGTTGTATTATACGCTGATAGAAATGAAAATGGGATTCATTGGGAACTTGTCTTAATTTTAATATCTCTAATTGTAGGGAATAACAGTCTTGTTTGTCACTGTATGAATTTAGTAGGATTGCCTTCAATTGCATAGAGTTAATTGGGGAATGGGTTGAAATAGACTCTGCTGCTTTGCCGGGAAAAAAGATGGAACCAGTTCAAATTCATCAAGTGGGGTTTATGTATATTAGTGTGGGCAAATGGAAAAAACAAAAAAACCCTATTATTTTGTTTAAAATGATAAGTTGCTCTACTAGTTTTGCTTCTAAAACTGAAGCCTCTTCAGGAGCTTAAAATAGTTTTGTAAATGTTTTTTTTATTCAAAATGATGCATTAACCCTTCAAGGATGATGATTATTTCCCCTTTCAATTTACTTCTTTTTTTTTGTCAATGGTTTGTCTCATGTAGTTAAAATATACATTAGGAAAATGGGGTTACTCAGAGAATCTCAGCAACCAGTGGATTGTATTCCAGTGGATAATATTAGGATACATATAACAAGCAACAAAGACTTTTTAATTTGAGCATATTTTTTTGTTTCATCAATTATGAAATCGATCATGGTGTTATCTAAGAATGTTTCAAAAATTTCTAATGGGAAAGAAATATTTTTCAAATCCTTTTTTTTTTTCTTTTTTTTTTTTTTTTTGAGCCATATAAATTATTTTAGTCTGATCCCTATTTAACCATTTTCTTTCCCTTTGTTTTGAGTAAGAAGAATAATGAAATCACAACCTATGCATTGAATATAAATGAAGATTTTCATCCATACCATGTTCATCAGTCTGTTCATTTACTTCATGT
The DNA here is from genome assembly GCA_000696205.2 of Oncopeltus fasciatus. Lineage (NCBI taxonomy): Eukaryota > Metazoa > Arthropoda > Insecta > Hemiptera > Lygaeidae > Oncopeltus > Oncopeltus fasciatus. Next base: position 48,722 of record KZ808643.1, on the reverse strand, counting down.
GGAGTTATAAAAGTGCTGTACACCGCTATCTGACCATCCTCATCTTCAAACTGATTTGAAATATCTTCATCTGTCTTTAAAATATCCTCAACTTCTTCCATCATCAGACCGTCTTTCACTTTTATATTTGCCCAAATATATATATTTACTTAAGAAAACATAATTTAAGAAATTTAAAAAAAAAAATTGTTTTTTAGATAAGGTATTTTTAAATGATGGAAGAGCATGCAAGTTAAAAGCTAATAAAATTAAATGAGACAAATTTAGAAGAGGTTTTTTGTTGTTTTTTTTGTCTGGGGGCCCATATTTGTGGAAGAGGAGAGCATGACATTTACATCCCACTTTTTAAAAATACCACACTGAATTTATTTTTATTATTAGATTAAATAACCCTTCAAAAAGCTAAAAGAACTCTTCAGTAATAAAAAGAAAATCAAGTACAGTTGAAGATATCAATATAGTATGGATGATATTCCACTTACTTATTAGGCTTGAAAATTCATAGTGAAGACACTGATTTTTGAAATCACAGAGGAGGTGCTAAGACCCTCACAGGCTGGGAACTGAAATCCAACTTAAGAAGGGCAGCAGGGACGAAGTCAACACATTTTGCAACAGGTTCAGACATATAGAGAGAATGAGGGGCAGGAAAGGTAGGCAAGCTTTGTGTGATTTATAAGTCACACTCACCCTTGAAGGGTTATGCTCCAGCGAAGCCATTACTATTTGTTGTGAAACTAGTATAGCATAATGAAGTTTTGAATAAAATAGTAGTGTTTTTTAATATTTTTGACCATTTTCATGCATTAAAATATAAATAATACAAGGTTTGCAATGAAGGAGGCAAAATAGTATAAAATATTCAAAAATACTTTTATATGTTAATGATGAATGATAAAATTTTGTTATGTAAATATATGTATGTGCCTTGAAGTGTTTTTAAATAAATTCCTACTATGACCTACATTTTTTGTGTAATTGTGTGCATTGTGCACTCTACACTGTATTATTGAGTATTCCACCATCAGCTAGTCGATGTCTCATAAGAAGGTCTATTCGAGAAACATTATTGTTTTATCTGGCTCTTACATTTCTATAGGATATCCTTTCTTTCTCTATTCTTTTTAATTGAAAAATCTAATGTATTCTAGTGAAATTGCCATGGATTTTATATGGTCCCGTCACTAGGAAATAGCAAATACTATTACAATATAATATATAGAACTAAATAGAATTTCACTGTAAGTTGTTGAATACTTCCTTCGAGATGACCAACAAACTGTTCATTAGAACAGACACATTGATCAAGACATTCTTTTCACCTCAATTTGTTAAAGAAAAATTAAGTTAATTTGGTCCATAACACTTGCAAGTAGAGAACATTTATGAACAAATTTACTAAAATAATATAAAGCAAAATTGCTGTCCTGGCTTGTCTTGAGAAACCCTGTGTTTGTGGTGCTACAAAAAAATGAAAAATATAGAAATGGAATCTTATCAATTTCCGAGCATACGACGATATATTCGTCTGCCTCGGAGGTTAACTGTCCCAGCCAGGACTCGAACCTGGATCTCCTGCTATCCGGGCCGGTGCATTTTCCTCTTATGCTACATGGAATTATATNATATTTATAATTTATCATGACATGATTATTAAAAGAATTATTATTATTAAATATGATTTTTATAAACTTAAAATCATATTTTATTATTGTTAAAAAAAATTAAATATGAGAAATATTATAAATTTGTGTACAACATAAACATAACAGCATTTTACAACAGCAATTTATTATGGCTATAAAAAAGTAAATTAAAATACTAAGGTATTCAAGTCTTTAGTTTGGTGTAAAACCATTAATAATCACTGGGCATTTAAATCTTCTTTAAGAAGTACCAAGGCAAGGAAGTAATGTTCTCCCTTTCAAGGTAAAAAGTGCCTGGGACCACTAGGTTGCAACAGGGACAATGAAAATACTTTATTTGTCATTGTGGAGTCCCATATACTGCTGGGGTACCTTATCTGTTAAGCCTTACATTGACTTTTTTTTAATTGAAATAATAAACTATTTTTAATGGAGAGTTTGTTTTTGTTGGAGTTCGGTCAAGGTAGTTTTAAAAAAAAAAAAAATTTTTAAAAAGTGTATTTTTTAAATTTGTATTTTTTTTTTTTTTATCAACCTTGACCGAACAAAAAACATCTAATAATAAACTATTTCTGTTTTTCTTACCTTGATATATTTGACTAGGTGTAGTTTCATTAAAATTTACATAAGTTTTATGTGAAATTTATAACTGTACTCAATTTATAGTGCCTTAGTTCACTATTAAGTTTCTACTGTTACCAACAGAAGTAGATAGCCACAGCCAGTTGTGGTACTGGAGTTAAGATCTCTATCCAACAATCAATCGTGCATTCTCCTGTTTTTAATTATTCTTCCTAAAGCAATAAACTTCTTATGAGTGCTTTATAGTGTTTCATGCTTGTTTTCAGCACCTCCTGACACCTTTATCAAATCTTAAATAGGATATGTTAAGCCAATGGTTTTAATAAATAGACAAAATTTTTTCCAGTTGCTGCCTGGGGGTAAATTTGGAAAAAATCGTGCTTTCCATTTATTTGAATTTTAAAGGTGTTATTCACGAATTTATTCCTGATAAATGCTGTATGAATTTTGAATTCTGTAAACAACTAGAAAAATTGAATGCAAAGTTGACTTTATTATTGATTTATTTATTGATTGAAAAGGATTTTTATTTCTACAAGATAGTGCTCGTCCTCCCACTTCCTGTTGAGGCAAGTTTAAAGAACTTCATGGTTCCAACTCCTGTCTCATCCACCATATAGTCCAGACATTGCACTATCAGATTACTAGTTTTGAGCCATGGCCCATTATCTTCTAGTTGAAAAATTTGATAAATTGCAGAAGTTGAAATTACAGCCATCCTAAGGAATGGTACCAAGGTGGGATCGAGCAATTGGCTAACATAATAATGGACTATACTTTGATTATTAATTCAATGTTATATCATTGATATAATAATTGGGTTGAAAAATCTTTTCTTTTTTTTTTTTATACACCCATTAAAATCCTCATTTTTATTTTGGAGATTTTGAGCTCCATATGCTGCTTGTTGATCTCTCAATTCTACCTCAATACGAAGTGAATATAGGTCCAGGAGAACTTCAAGCCATAGGTGTTAACTTCATAACCCCTATTATAATTGAACAATCTTTAGTTGTGACTTCACTTTGACTATTTGGTATATATGCCACCAAAAACAAGTAATTCATATGTGAACAACAGTCTTTTTGCAACTACTGTGCAAATATAGTTAGCAACTCATAATTAAATCCCCCGGCTTACACCTACTGCTCTAATGTGCAGCCAAATAGGCCTGCATACTTTTTTCATGGGGCTTTATGATGCATTTATTACAGCTTAACATTTATAAATAGTTGGTTCATTTGTTATTTACTCAGAATAGGTTTCCTTCATTATTTTTCAACAAGATTTTTATAAAAACAATGTCATGTTTATTACAAACAATAAGTGATCACATTTTTTCATGTACACATTGCACATTTTTGATGCATTATTGCAAAAATAATAATTTGTGTATTGATTTAATTAACACATACTTTTTTTTTACACTAAATAGTCTTTGAAATAAGATCACATTTAAAACTCACTGTTGAAAATTAGGAGAAAAATGCTTAGAATATCAACCCAAGTGATCATTACTTGGGTTGATATTAGTTTAAATTAAAATTAAATAGTAATTTACAAAATAAGTTGATATTTATTGTAAATTTTTCATAATAATGAATTGCTTAAGGAAAATGTAATTATGTGCGTATAGAAAAATGTGCTATTTTTTTCTGTTAGCTTTTTTAGACTCAGCTTTTCATTTCATTGCTCTAACTCTACCAAAATGTTATCTTTATTTATAATTATCAGTTAATTTTCAATGAAAAACTTGTTATTTTTCCATATAAAAAAGTTTTACTCCTAGTACATTAATTTTAGAAATTATGCTTAAAAATATATAATTTGCATTTTTTTAATGTTTTGCATTGTTATATTTGGCATTAGGAAGCAGTAAAAATTTAACTTGTATAGAATAAGCTTCTGTTTGTGAATTCATTCTTTCTTTTATATTTCTTAAAAGCTAAGAATTGAAACCCTCCTTTTTTCTCTCTCTTTTTTTTGTTGTTGTATTTTGCTTTTAAACATTATATTAGTATTGGACAAGTTGTTGAATGAATTAATAAAAACACACTGTTTACACACTTTATGAGGTGCCCATGCTTTATCTTGATCACCAAGTTTCACTTTAAAATAGGCAAAATATGCTTGTATGACAAATGTACTGATGTTTGTCCTTTGACTGGGAATGGTAAAACTGCCACATATATAACAAAACGAATCGGGGTTGTTTTCGCACTTTTGACGTGTAGGAGCAGAGGTAGCCTTAAGAAAACGTTTCAGTTCAAACACACTATGTAGCTCTGTACACTTCCGTAATGAAAACTAAATACTGCTTACCAACACACAACGTTTCACCCCAGTATAACAGACGTAACTAAACAGGCAGCAATCAAATAGACCAGCATGCTCCCCACCCACATAGAAACCGAGTGTGATGTGATAGAAGAAAACTAAAAACAGTTTTGAAACCAGCATGCCTAATTCTATAGAAAACAGCTAAAAAATCTTCACATCCGCTCATGTGATGAGTTAAGCAACTGCTTGGGCAGTGGAAGTATTCAATATTTTTACAATTATTTAAAATAAAATTAAAGTTAGAAATAATGATTAAGTACTGATTTTCCTGAAGTGTAGGGATAGGAAACATATAGTACATAAATATCTTTTGAGAATAGTGGTAATTTAATAGTATAAATAACTTTATCTTTATCTAGTTTACAATTAATCGTTAGTAAAGATTCACATTTTTGTATGTTAGTATATTCTAAGCTAAAAGGTAAAGAATTAATATAATGGTTCTCTATCTTCTTAAGTTCTTGCAATATGAGTCGACATAATACTATAATGAAAAGTTTTTAGTTTACAAAAAGTTAATGAGTTTCTATATCGAATGTCCTTAATTCTTCTAATTTCTAAATCTTAAATTTATATCTAACAATATGTCTCTTAATGTTTCTCTATTATATTGAATATCATAGAGACTGTTATTATTAGTTAATAATTAATTAATTATTAATAGAAAATTAAAATTGACGATAATCTTTGAATTGAGATGGTTGGAGGTTGGTTGGCCATCAAGTATTATACGGGAGAAATTTGTCAGAGTTTCAGCCAGGATCAGAAAAATAAAATACTCCAAAATTATTTGGTAATTATTTTATTATTGCCAATGTTTCGGCTTATATTGTATATCATCATCATGACAATAATGCTGTACGGAGAAATCTCTGAGGGAGGTTTATGGTCACATCTAAGAGTGCAGAACTCTTTATTTAATTATGTTTGAATTTAATTTGATTTTCTGAAATCTGTTAAAATAGATTATTATATTTTTCACCATCATAGCTATATAATTTTCCTGAAATATGCTTTATTATTGAGCCTAAACCGTTAATTAATCCACATTTGTTTCTTCTATTATTTACATAATGTATTTTAATATTATTAATCTTATCTCTTATATTTGATAAAGTTATGTTTATTATTTTACAATAATAATTTAAATCTTTTATATATCTTTTATTATTATCTTGGTTATATATGTCTTAAAATTATATTGCATTGTTCTTTCGTGTTCTAATATTGAGAAAGTAAAAGGCCTGGTTTATAATAATTTAGAAACATATGTTCCGTCATTCTGGCTTGTTCTAGGATGGGAGTGTTATTAAGTTGTCAGTAATGTTCTGTATCTTTGCTCTATTAGAAAATAATAGAAGTGACCTGATATTGGATTATTTTTATTAACCTAAATAGTTGTTCACGTAGGCTTCCACAGTCATCAGATGTATGTAAAGTTTTTTCCGGGTTGGACTGTGTAAAGTTTTTGATGGTTGCCGAGCTTTCGCACATCTTGTGATGGCTTCTTCAGGGCTGAATAGAGAATGCATTCTCTATTCAGCCCTGAGGNGTGGTGAGAGCTACACAGTTTCAATTACTGTTTCATTTATTACATTTTGTTAAAAATTTTAAGAATTCGATTTAATTTTTATAAATACTCAAATTTTCTTCTGCAACATTATTACCCAAATAAAAATAAATAATTTCTCTACATTAAAATTATTAATTTTATTCATTGGTGACCTTTGATTACTAAGTTCACATATTGCAGAAGTCCTTGGGCAAATTTAAAATTTATAATGAAAATAATTTCAGATTTCTACAACGTTAATATCAGCTCCAGTATTGTAGATTTTTATGTCATAAGATTATCTAAACTGTAATAGTGATGGATGAATGTCCTGTGTTCTTAACTTCTATTAATCTATTACATAGGTAAATACATCAACAATAAATAATAATGAAAGATTGCTAGGGATTTTTTTTGGGGGGGGGGGGAATTTACCTAATTCTGTTATGCTAAGCTCTGAGGATGATGGTCTTAAATCAAAAGTCTAAATTTAAAGTGTTATGGTTGAATGCACTTGTTTGAATTTCAGTCTAAGTAGTGGGGATGGGATTATGAATTCATTTTTAAATAATTAATTGCTTTTGACAAAAAGCTGTTTAATGAATCAGTGTGGTAAACTTATTTTTATGAATTTTTTTTTTCTACTGATGTTTGACTTTTCTTTTTAATTTATTATTATTATTTCATTGAGTCTCCACAGCTGAGAAAATAATGAATTTAAATTGAAAAAAAATTAAATTTAAAAATCAATATAAATTATTGAACTTTTGCCTGGCATTGAAGTGAGAATACAAAATAAATTTATTCATGGCTGTTAATTAACCCTTTGCACCATAACCAATATTTCTTTAAGATGCTTTTCAAGAAAGTCAGGCACAGTCTTTAGCTCTTGGAGAAGAAAAATTAAATGTCAGGGCACTACTGCTCAGCTTAGAAATATGATGAATTTGTCATTATCTTTATTATATTGTTTTAATAAATTAGAAGAAATGCACTTTTTTTTTTTTTTAAAGCTCCCTTTTGATTTGATCAATTAAGAACAAAACTTATTTGATATAAAATGCCTTAAAAATGTTTTTCATTTGTTTTTATATATTAATTTAAGCCTTGTATTATTTATTTCAATGGTGTTACTTTAATAAAACTGAAACTAGTCTTTAATTATCAAATCAAGCTAATTTTGAATTTAATCCCCAAATTTTAAGCTCTTTAAAATATTCATAAAATCTGCAGCATTTGAATGAGGTTTATATTTTATTTTCTTCATACTTAATTTCACCAAATATAGTAAAACTTTTTAAATTTAATAATGTTTTTGTGTATACATGTGTTAATTATCATATAGATAAAAAATACTGTCAAAGGTTGTAGGATAATTCATATAAAGGGATTTATTTCTCATCATAATTGTGTCATTATTATACAGATTCATATATTCTTTTTTAATAATATTTTAGTTTAAATATATTTGCTTTTATTTATTTATTTCTTGCTGGCATTTACTTAATTAATGAAGTTCAATATAATTACAGGGTATAGGTGTTCAAAATGAATTTTATTGAATAGTACCCAAATATTGTAATCATACAGTGTTAAATAAATCATTAAATTACATATTAATAATTAAATATTTACAGTGATTCTATTGTATTTAATTGCAATATTTTTATGCTGTTATTTAACACAATTTTATTTTTGTTGATTGCTTATTTAATCTTAAAATCTTATTTTTAAAAGTTTTAAAGTTTAAATACAAAAAATCAAATTAAAATTTAGTTTTTCTACCTTATTATTGTTTATGCAAACAGTCTCAATGCATTATGTTCATTCTCAGGCTAAAATTAATGAAACTGCAATTTTAAAAATATTAAAATGTGATGAATATTAAATTTAACTATACATTACCTGTTATTAATTTAATGATATTTTCTGGTTAATTAATTAATTTATACTGTTAATGTAAAATTTCCCCTATGAATAATAGACAATATATTAATATTTCTTAAAATAAATAAAAATTATTATACAATTATGACCCGTGAAGATCCAGTCAAGGACTAACTTGGTCCGCTTAAGTTTGCTTACCTGGAATTACTCCTGTCCTTTCTTCCTATTTGTCTGTCTTTTAGCCATAAGTTGTAAGATTCTGGATATATCATTTTTTTGCTTCCTTAACAAGGAGTTCACTTGTCTGGAAATTATCTTTGCACATTGACACTAATAATAATATCTAAGATAAAAAAAAAACTTTCCAATTAACCCTTATTATGCTTCAAGATCTGCTCCATAATCCTTGTTCCTAAATTGAGAACTACTTGAATTTAAAAAAAAAAAACTTTTTTTTCTATTTTTCATTGTTTCTTCGGGCTTCTCTAATTGTAATCCAAGACTTTAAAAGATAAATAAACTCATAAAAGTACATTTTGATTGCTGCTTTTAGTCTTTTCTCCAACAGAATTTTACTGATTTAAATTTTTGTATTATATGATTAATTTTAGTTTGAGATAATGATAATGCTTTTAAATGTAATTACAGGCAATCTGCATAATGAAGTAGTAAGTTAGGAATACAATTTATTTGGATCCCTTAGTGAGTCATCCTATTATATCTTAACCACCTTAAGTTTAAATACCATTTTAAAACATTTTTATTTTAATTGTGCATATGTATTTAAAAAAATAAATATTCAAAATCATTTAGTCAGCTTTTTGCTCCAATAATAAACTATTTAAATTTGTGGCTTAAAAAGAGGCTATTTTATTATTACCACACTATAATTTTGGTCTACCTCTATCCTAAGATTCTCTTCTACCCCTCAGATTAGGAAAAGAAAAACACAAGTAAATTATTTAGACAATAATGGGTACAGAGTAATCTTATATTATAAATATTGTAGTATATTTAAGATTAATAGAATAGAAAAAAAATACAGATAATGTCATCTCAGATTTCTTTGAGGTTTTGCACTTAACTGTTGCTTTTCTACCAAAATAAAAATGCATCTGTTTTAGTTGAAGTCTTCTCTTGTTCTGAATATTTTCCAGATTTTTTTTGTGTATTTTTCAAGTTAATAAAAAATAACATTAATATTTTATAAAAGGTAAAAGTTCCCTATTCCAATAATGAAGAGTAAATATAAAATAAATATTTTTTTCAATATTTCTGAGCAAAGGATACATTAAAGTTTGTATGGGAGGGGGCCTTCCGGATTAGTAAAGGACACTACTCTCATAAACTTTAAAATGGACTATGCCAAAACATTGTTAAAATGTACACCAGTTGATATTGGTTTAATGTAATTTAAAAAAATCATTGCCCCAGTGGGACTCATTATAAAAAATAGATTGCTTAAGTTAATTCATTTCACTTCTCACATAGTTAAATCTCAATGCTCTTTTCTTTTCTCTTACACTATTGCATAAGTCCAGTAGTACTTTGTTGAGTGCATGTATCATTCCGTTCACTGAGATATGAAAATAAAACAATTTACAAGCATCTGAATATGGTAAGTTTAAATAATAGCTTTAAAGTGTGAATTATCTTTAGAAATAATTTATGGAACAATAAATTATTTGTGAATAATTGATTTCAAATTGTATGAAGGTCCATTATCCATTGAAAATTTGAATTCATTTTTTTTCCTTTCCAGATCAATATTAGATATACAGGAATGAGGTATATTTGGTGACAATTATACTTTATTTTTCTTTGCTTAGTGCAAACTTGTTTTCCAAGCCTCATCAGAAACAAAAACCTTTTATAAATTATCATATTGATCAAAACCCATGAGCCTTAACAGATGGCCTTTTAGCTTTAATAAATTATTAAATTTTATAAGGCTCTATGTATCTAATTGGTATCACTATTTATCTTATTGATGTTCCTAGATAAAAATAAGTAAAATTGTGTACCTCCTTAAATAATGAAGTGTTAATCTTAAGGGATCTCTATGAATAGCAAGGCCTTAGCTAAAAATAAAAATTATCTTAGGGTGGAAGGTTTTTGATTTCAACATTTAAATTTAATTTCTTCTTGCTTGCCCTTTTCCCCACTTTATCTTTAAACTAAATTGCCTGACTTAACTTTAATATTAGACATATGGAACAATGCATAGTAAACAATAATCAAATTCAGGATGCCTTTCAAAACCCCAAATATCTGTGGTCGAATGGGCCCTAATATGATGAACCCTAATTTTATCCTCCATTATAGATATGATGATCGATCAATTATCTTGCATTTAATAGTCCCAATGCTTAGGTATTATTAAAAGAATAAAATCAGAACTTCATGGCTTGATATCTACGATAACACAAGTAGTAGGTTCTTTAGTTTGTACCCTAACAATACTTTCTTTTTATTTTATCAGAAACTATTTCAAAGTTATCAACAAGTGCCCACTTTGATATTTAAATTACATTTATTTCATTTATGATTAAGAATATATTTTCCCTCATGAAGTACAAATGGTTTTCATTTTTTTAAGCATTTATCATGAAGATGATTTACCATATGAATATATATAACTGCTCCACTATTTTTTCTTGATTTAATAAATTTATTTTCATTGCTACTAGATTTTTCCCATGATAGAATCATGGCCGAAAATTCATCAATACTTTTATTATAATGAGTTCTATTCGGGTCCTGACTTATATGTTCTCATTAATTCACCGTAATATTTTTTATTTGTATATTTTATACTTCATATTTGTAGGCTAATCAACAGATACACAGTTTTGAAAGGAATCAATTAGATTACTATGATTAAATTAGGGACATTTTAGTATAAATATTATTCTGATGGTTATTTTTTCTTGATATCTTCCAATTATTTGATGTTTATGTTATGTAAAAATGATGTATATATTTTATTTTTCTGTTGTAATTCCAAATTTTAGAATTGTAATGCTGTTCCTTTTTGTTTATACAAATTTACATGAAATTCTATTAATCTTTTCTTTTGATATATTTTATTTAATTAAAGTTTTGTTTTTGAAGGGTTTATTTAATAAATATAAATTTCAAAATAAAAATATGAATGTGTAAATAATGAAGTTGTTTACTATCTTATTCCTGTTGAATGTGTTACATAAATCATATATAAATTATTCTGTAGCTTTGTATAAATATGTAGTATTGTTAACCTAATAAATAAGAAAATTAAGTTTATGGTGAATATATTGTTGTAAAACATATTTAAAAAAATAACATTAAACTGCCTATTAATTTTTGTAAGCACATAGATAAATATGACTTGTAAATCTTAAACATATGTGAATTACTTTCTAGAAACATAGATATATTTCTTTGAGAGTTTAGGTCTGTATAAAAACTAGTCTTCTGGAGGAGTACAAAGTTTGCCTCTGAGAGAATGATTAACCTTGAGGTCAGTCGCATGAACTTCTTTACCTTGAAATATATCTAGTGTGCATTAAACTTCTTAAGTAATTGAAGAGTTTAGGTTTTGTTGTGGTCTAACTTTATATTATGGTTAAAAAAAACACACTTTTTACACTTAATTTAGTATAGCAGAGAATTTATATTATGATAAGGAACAAGGTTATATATTTTTCTTATATAAATATATAT
>KZ808643.1:12691-36972 GCA_000696205.2 Oncopeltus fasciatus | reverse complement strand
ATATATATAAAAATTATAACTTGCTTCTCTAACATCACATAATTGTATATAAGGAGTGATGAGCATACAATGCTGGTATTTTTATTCATTGATAAAAAAAAAAATTCCTAATATTTGTTAATATACAAATATCTTGAGGGGAAAAAAATGAGCACATCATTTATATTGTCAAATGGCTAATGCCTACTAGTGTTTCATATGCTATATATTGTAAATCTGTCTCAGCTAATAGAATCTTATTCAAAAGTAACTGCCTTTGTATTTTGTTTTTATTCCATTCATAAATTCCTATTTGAAGATTTCTCCTAGTGTTATTCTTTTCATGAAGCTAAAAAAAAAAAAAAGAAACTTATGAAGGGCCTTTGAATAAAAGTGCATTGAGCTCTAGGTAAATAATGTTAATTATTAGAAATAATTTACAAATATCATAATTTTCATATTCATGTGACAGTTAATTGAAATTCAAATGAAAATTTGCTAAAGAAATTATCCTTATGCCCCCCATGTTTAAGATCAGCGGAATAGACTCTAATATGCTTGTCAAATGAGGGTTCATATTTTCAAGCTTTTGTCTAGCTACTAAGTTCTAGAGGAGTCTTATGTTTTCTCATTACTAATACTGCAGAAAAAAAAAAGAAGTAAATATATATATATTTTATATGGTGCAATCCAATTATCAATAAGCTGTATATTTTTAGATGCATTTGAAATTTATATAAAGGACATTTTAGTGTTAATGCACATATTGTCATATTCCGTAAAGCATCAGAGATGAAACATAAGCCAAATTTAATAAAAATAGGTAAACTATGGTCCCTCTAAACCACCATTGGCACGCAATTTCAATACTTCACAATTATTTTATACCTTCTAGTGACAATTGATACAACAGCAATTATCTTTCATGCATGACTATTGTGGCAGTTCATTTTCATGAAAAGCAATTTACTTTATCCCCATTGTTGTTTTGCCAAACATTATATTCTCAGTCCCCAAAGTTTTATTCTCTAGTACCTTTTGGATTGATTAACAGTCCATATTCGTCTAATTTATTACTTCTAAAATTGTAAATAATTTTAGACATTACATTACATGTAAAATAATAATTAATTTTAAACATAAAATATTAATATAAGAAAACATAAAAAATTTATGGGATCCGTTTGGGTCTCGCAATCCTGGTGCTGAGGGTCCAAATCCCGCCCAGGACAATCTTTTATTCATTAGTAAAGGCTTGTCCTGAGCCATAAGAATGGGATGGCAACCTCCATGACGCTAAGTGGATTGAAAGGGAGGCTAACACTTATAAAAAAAAAAGAGTATTTAAACATTACATGTTGCCGTAGTTTTATATATATATAAGAAATCAGATTGATACTTCTGTCATCTTTTAAGTTCGATATATAGAAAAATGATTAACAGCCTTTTATAATTCAAAAACAACCTCTTTAAGATACTATAGATGAAACAAAAATATTTTCATATTTAAAGCAAAGAGAATAACCTATATTTCAAAGTTGTTATAATTTACTCTAGGAATTTATTAATATTAATTATATGTCCTGCTTATGTAGTATGTTGATGGCCTCTGAGGGTAAACTGACCACCTCTACTAATGTATACAGTTTTATTTTAATTATTATAGTATTTCAATCAATTGATCAACATAATTTTATCAATAAAATTGATGTCATTCCCCAAAACTATTTATTTATTTAAATTATTATTCTTTTAACCATCACTACAATAATATTAAGTTTATAATAGAGATATACTGGGTTCAATAGTTTTCTTAGGCTTCTAAGAAACAGGTAATCTGTTTTCATACTTTATTCATGTTCAGTTAAACTAGTAAATAAGAAAATTATGCTGAAACAATATATTATTTTGTTGTAAAAATGTATTTAAAAAAGAACATCTCAAATTTCTATAAATTTTTGTAATCACTCACTAACATATATGAATTTTACACACTCTGAGGTCTACTCGAGTAGAATATCAAAGGAGTTTGTCCCGAAGATAACAATTAACTTAAAGTCATTTACATAAACTTGTTTACTTTGATATATAGCTAGTGTGTTTTTAGACCATTTATGTAAATGGAAAGGCCTGAATTGTTGAGGCTAATGCTTTATTACAGTCAAATATTGTTTTAAATAAGATTAATAAGCACCTGTTAAACTCAATTCAGTACATGGTTGATGATTGGTTGGCCGTCTCGAATATCGTGTGAGAATGGTCGGGGTTTCGGCCAGGAAGAAAAAAATATACACCACAATTTGGAGTAATATTTTTATTTATGCCAACGTTTCGGCTTAGCTAGTAAGCCATCATCAGGGCTAAAAAGACAATACACACACATAACAATAATGCATAAAAATTGAAATATCTGTACAAAAAGAAAAAGGATATGTAAGAATATTAACTATAGTTAGGAATAAAACATATTACAAAATGATATGTACCAATGGTGTTGGGTAGAGAAATCTCCCCAGGGCGGTGTCTGTTCACAAACTCTGAAACTCCCCCATTGTCGGCCTCTTTCTTTTTCCCTTTGAAGGGATTACCTGGTTAATTCCTTTCACCCGGCCCATAAAATTCTTGTTCTTTGAATTTTACCGACTTACCCCACTCCTCCCTGTGACTGTGGTTTCACTTTTCAGTTGTTTCTGCAGTTTACAATGTGAACAGACACCGCCCTGGGGAGATTTCTCCACCCAACACCATTGGTACATATCATTTTGTAATATGTTTTATTCCTAACTATAGTTAATATTCTTACATATCCTTTTTCTTTTTGTACAGATATTTCAATTTTTATGCATTATTGTTATGTGTGTGTATTGTCTTTTTAGCCCTGATGATGGCTTACTAGCTAAGCCGAAACGTTGGCATAAATAAAAATATTACTCCAAATTGTGGTGTATATTTTTTTCTTCCTGGCCGAAACCCCGACCATTCTCACTCAATTCAGTACAACAGAAAATTTATATAATGATAATATTATAATTTAATTTCCTATTTTTTAATATACATGGCATTATTATTTTTTTTTTTTTTGTTTAATGAAGTATTTTGGTTCCATTTAAATAAAAATTATGTTCAAGGAATGAGCTGCATTTGTATTTGGATGCATTTTACTATCTTAAAATACAAGACCCCAGTTGTTTGCTTTTAAATTATGAATGCATATTTTATAATTTTTCCCATTCACTCAAAAAGTCATAAAGTGTACCAATCAAATAATTACTTATATATTATGATAATATGTAATGTCAAAATAAATTGCTTATGTTTTATTCTATTAATATAAAATGTGTCTAAAATCATTTGTCATTTACATGTATGTCAAAAACATTTTGGGGACTAAGGATATATGATCAATAAAATTGAACTCTTGTAAACCTCAACTTTTTAAATTAAATGGGGCAATAGCATACCCTCCAATTGGTCATATTTTAGGGATGAATAGCTTGATGAAATGCTTTTTAAAAACATCATTAAGTTGATTTTTATTCATATTTTTGTCCTCTTACCTTCTAACTGTTCCATTATTCTTCTTACCTTTCCTGGATCCTTCTATGTTCGAAATTATTTTCAGCCAAACTTAAATAATAATGGCATTAAAATTCTCAATAGCCACTTGGTATTATAGATGGTGATATCTATAGTCTGTTTTAGATTCACAAAATGTAGCTCAAGACATTTTAGAAACCCAGTGTTGGTCCTAAAGGCACTCCATGTAATTGAGATTATGAACAGCAAAATTTAAAAACACAAAAAAAAATTCTGATACTGGCTGACTTAGAACTTTCCCCCTTGTTTTCAAATGCCAATAAGGGGCCTAAAATTTTGGTGCTTTGTGGAATCCTATTATAATCCAACCTTATAAAATGGTTGTCTTTTCAAAGTTATTTCATCCCTCAAGAAATTACGGAGAGAAAAATGTCATCAGAGTGTGCTCAGCTTCAAAGAAAAATACAGAATAAGTTTATTTATAAGTTTTGGTTTAAAGTTATTTCTAAGGTTGGTAATAAAATGTTTTAAGACATAATTTAGTTTATTAATGAATAATTATTTTATTCATTGTGATAATGACTATTTAGTTCAAATAATTAGAATATTTATAAATAACAGGTATAGTTATTGAATTCTAAATTTAATACAAATAAAAAATTTGATTAAGGGTAAATTATTCATAATCTTGGGCCTTTGACTTTATATTTTTAATAAATAAAAACTTTAATCATTATAAGTAGGTAATATTCAATCTTTATTTCGCTTTAGGAAGACTATTATTACATTTGGAATCAGATTGTTTTTATTTTGACCATAAATAAATATATTGATGAATTTTTGAAAACTCAGATTTTTAAAATTCCATACACACACACATATATATGTCATTCATATTTGTTTATCCACTTTTATGAGCCCACTTTGATTGGAATTAATCCTAAAATAATGGAGGAATTGCGGGCAAATAAAAAGTTATCCCTGTTGTTAATTAATTTTATACTATAATGTATCAAACACTTATATATTTTATTTAGAAAAAAAATGAATACCCTTTTATTTTATTTAAAAGGTTTTTAAATATACATGCATATATTATTTGTAAAAAAAAAAAAAAAAGTACTGTCACTCTGGAAATGTATTAGGTGAGATAATTCAGTGATACTTTGTCACTCTCTCTAGCCTCTAATTTAATTCTTAGAAAAAAGAGAGTCAAACTAACTATGATGTACTGACTATTAAGGGATCTCGCCAATGAATGCTGGTCCTTGAAATCTTTTTAATGCTGCAGTGTTTATAATCAATCCGTTAATATCAATAAGTCATTCTAATTTCAGTTAATCAGATAACAATGATTANATAAAGAGTTAAAATATATTACTTATTAATTAAATATATTACTCAGGAACAGCATAAACCAAGCAGATTTCTAATGTTTAAGTACAAATGGACATAAATAAAAGTAAATGATAATTTGATGTTAGAATGGAGGGAAAACAATATCATTGTAGTCCTGTATCTCTTTCGATCCATTAATATATCTCATGTCACTAAGACTGGCTCTTGGCCGAAAAGGAGGGAACAAATGAGGACTACTCAATTAGTTTAATCTCAAATCTTCCAAATAAATCTTACTTGAATGCTTCGTCTAAAAATTTTAAGGAATATAAATAGCAGAAAATTCATTTTTACGCCTTTTATGTTTTATACATTTTTTCATTAAATTTACTATATTAATACTGTATATATTCAATTTGTTATTCTACACCCTCCTACTTCTCCCTCATCCGATTTCAGCCAAAAATTAATTTACTGAGTGGTTTGCAGAAGCAATCTAAATAGAGATTTTGTTTTTTTTATTTGGAAAATAAAACTTCTGTCCAAAACTCAACTTTTCATTTTGAAATGTGCCTTATATATAAAAATATTTCAGAATATAAGTATTAGAAAATTAACTTTATATCTATCATGTTCTATAAATATTGTTACAACTCAATAGTAATGAAAATTATATTGGAGAAATAGGTAGGAAATTGGAGTTTTAAGAGAAATTTTAGATCACATTTAATAAATTTAAACTATTAAAATCACATTAAAAAAAAAAAAAAAGTATTTCAGTGACCAGTAAAAAGTGTGAATTATCACAAAGCAAAATAAATTTTTTTTAAAATTATAACACAATAATGTATTTTATTAAAGTCAACTTAGAAATATATATCTACATAATAATGGAGTGGTTCACAAATTCTAAATCTAGGAGAAGCGTTTCCTCAAAATACCGTATATAATGAAATAGTTAAATTCAGTATTTTGAGCAAAATCTAATTATACTAATCTTAGTTATAGACCTCTAATAAATTGAGTATGTTTACTTGAACTCAGTAATTTCTCAACTAAATGTTTGCTATTTTCTTTAAAATGTTTTCTAAGGAAAAATTAAATCAGTTTTTGAAATAGTTATAAAAATAAACAAAAACACAAAAAACAAAAACAAATGGTGTGTGTCATATTTCATTATCAATCATGAAAACCATAATTTATTTTACATTGAATTTCCTCATTTTTGGAATACATTAAAATTTTTTATTACATATCCTTTGCTAACTATTAGTGGTACTAGTAATTTAGAGACATTTTATTTTCATTGATTCTTTCTAATACTATTATTTTACTCTTTACTTTATTGTCCATTACTGTAAACACTTTTATCCATTTTCTTTCTATTTTTAGTACCAATCCATATAAATTGTGCATATTTTTCATTATCTAGTTCTTGTTTAAGTTATGACACACTTATTTTATTTTGTAATTTGTTAAATAGTTTTGATTTAAAGATGTTCAAAACTTGCTACTATAGTTTATTTGCCTAAAGAAAATATCACTAAAATATATTTTNTATCTTCCAATTATTTGATGTTTATGTTATGTAAAAATGATGTATATATTTTATTTTTCTGTTGTAATTCCAAATTTTAGAATTGTAATGCTGTTCCTTTTTGTTTATACAAATTTACATGAAATTCTATTAATCTTTTCTTTTGATATATTTTATTTAAAAAAATTAAATTATAATGCATAAATTAAAAATGATTCTAATAAATAAAATACATTCATTTAGCAACACAGCAATACGTTATTATTAATAACAAATCTTAATAAATAATAAAATAACATATTCAAAAATCAATGATTGATGGATAGTTCATTGGTTTAAAGGGAATAACAATTTTTGACTGAGTCACACTTTTCAACTTAAAATTAAATTAAATTTCCATTTCTATGCCACATGAATAACATCAAAATGGTCAATGGAATACAATAAATACTTCTTTGAATTAGAGTTAACTTCCTTAAAAAAATTAAATGAAAACTAAATTAGTACAGGTTCATTTTTTACTCTTGAAGTTTTTTCTTCTTCCTGGCTCATCGTTTGAAAATCATGTTATTTTCTGTTAAGAAATTATTATGATGGGAAATGTATTCACCAATATTTTTCCTCACATCACTCAAATCAAAAGTAACAGTTGTCAGATTTTATATTTTATATAAATTTAGAAATTTTTAGCAGATTTCAAATTCTCTAATTTATTCTTCGAATTTTACTCCTAAGGNTTCAAATTCAAATCTTAATAAATAATAAATAACATATTAAAAAATCAATGACTAATGCATAGTTCATTGGTTTAAAGGAAATAACAATTTTTGACTTTTCACACTTTTCAAATTATAAATTTCCATTTCTATGCCACATGAATAACATCAAAATGGAACACAATAAATACTTCTTTGAATAAGAGTTAACCTCCTTAAAAGAAAACTATAATAGTACAGTACAGGTTCATCTTTTACTCTTGGAGTTTCCTCTTCTTCCAGGCTCATCATTTGAAAATTATTGTTATGATGGGAAATATATTCCTCAATGTGATGGGAAATGTATTCACCAATAAATATTAATTTGGTTGTGGTTTATCATCCCACAAAAATTTTAAACAATTAATGAGAGGGAATAGAACAAAAAAATCTATCAGTTCCAGCCAGGACTCGAACCTGGATCTCCTGCTTGCCGGGCCGGAATGTTTCCATTACTCAACCGGGACGAGCTAGATAACTTATTAAATTCCCACCACACTAGCGACAGCCTAACCCACAAGAAAGACAAATACATCGTCTTATGCTTGAAGGAGCTGACTTTGTCTAGCTATTTGTCGACTGTCGTTATTTACTTTTTTATTTTTTCTTTATAAATATAAATCCCGGAAGCAGGAGATTCAGGTTCAAGTCCTGGCTGGGACAGACAGATTTTTTTGTTCTATTCCCTCCTATTAATTTTATTCACCAATTTTTTTTTTTTTCTCGCATCACTCAGTTGTCAGATTTTCATATTCGTCGTTTGAAAATCATGTTATTTTCTGTTAAGAAATTATTATGATGGGAAATGTATTCAACAATTTTTTTTTCTCGCATTACTCAAATGAAATCAAAAGTAACAGTTGTCAGATTTTCATATTTTAGATAAATTTAGAAATTTTCAGCTGAGAAAAGCAGATTTCAAATTCTCTAATTAATTCTTCGAATTTTACTCCTAAGGGTCACTGATCTCACTGAAACATAAACGAAAACACACAACACAAAGAGGAACAGTTGTCAGATTTTATATTTTATATAAATTTAGAAATTTTTAGCAGATTTCAAATTCTCTAATTTATTCTTCGAATTTTACTCCTAAGGGTCACTGATCTCACTGAAACATAAACGAAAACACACAACACAAAGAGGATTAATTGAAAGGGAGCATATTTTTTGGATATGTTCCCTTGGAATTAAGATGACCTACATGAAGAGATGATCCCACTGACACTACAGAAGTAGGAAAGAGGAATGTACAAAATAAGAAATAAATAAGGGACAGGCCCTGCCTCTTGTTATTAAAATATAAGAAATTGCTTGAGAAGTACTATTTAAATCACTGTGAGAAGTCCGTATCTAATACACAAAATGCCTACAATAAGGAAGTGAATTTACTGCTTTAGAAGGTTTAGACTTGGTGCAGCATAATTGTTAAGCCTATTGTAGGGCACAGGAGGTATGAGGATATTTCACTGCAAATGATTTGTTAAATGCTATAGACTTCAGTCTAAATTAATAAATCAGTGATCAGTAAAGTTTCTATTACAAAATTTGATTGAAATATACATTTTTTATATAAAGACTGAAACATGACACTCATAATAACATTTTGGTGCATTAAGTTTTTTTTGTATTAAACATTGCGATACTGTAGAATACCGTCAAAATGATAAAACAAATTTTATTCTCACATCAGTTAGCAGGTATTTTCCTACTTCTATGGCTCAATTATTCTTAGTAAAACTTATTCTGTCTAACTAGAAGAATGAAAAACAATTTAAAAAAATTTTTTTCTCTGATTTCATTAACCTTTTTAAAAAGACAAAAACAAGTTCAATGTTTACATTTTCTTAAACTTGTTAATTGATTAATATAACCATTATATTAACGTGTGTTTCCATCAATTTTAACTAAGAACTATTTAACTAAATATTTAAGAAATCTAATTTATATTCAAGACATATAGGGAATACAAATAAAGAGTAGACATATAGGACAAAGGACTATCAATTTTAATAAAATTTCCTTCTGAATATAAGCCATTAAGAGCACACAATTATAAATTAGGTATCTATATTAGATAAACTATACTATATAAGATGTTTATTTTTGAAGAACTATATGTAAAACTTTAAAAGTCAAGAATCTCATTAAAAATATTTAAAAAACAAACAAAATAGATAAAATATAATTTATTTTGTCAGTGAGCATTATAACTTCTTTCCGCTATTAGGATTATCTACAGGGCTACTATTTCTAGCTATACTTTTTAGAATTTCTAGAGATGCTTGAGTTTTTAAACTTACTTTAAGAAATGAGGTCTGGGCATATTTTCTTCGAACACTATCATATGGACTCTTATAGCCCATGACTAATGAGGAAGCCATTCGCGAAGAAACTGGCTTGACTTCAGAAATTGTATATGAGGTGTAGTGGACCATAGAAGTATTCCATAGAGATGGTAAATGAGCATTGTTAACAATGCACATTGCTATAAAAGCTGCAGCAGCAGCAAGCAATGAAGGCTTAATATGACAGAAGTTACTGTCAAGCAAAGCTGAATCTATAAAATACTTTGAATAACAATGTTGCAGTTTGTTAGCCTTTGCAGCCATATTATACCTTCTCAAAAATATAATAGAAACGGGCCGTCCCAAATCAAAGTTAAGAGCACTCAACATTTTCTTTTCCATTTTAAGCAAATCTTTCTTATCAAAAGCATTTTTGCACAAGTAAATATAATCATCAAAAGAAGGTGATAAGGTTTCTTCATACTTACAGGCAAGAGATAGAGCAGAAATGCCTACTAACTGAAAAATATTTTTCTCTAATTTGTTGTCTACCTGAAGGTATCTATCCAATATAGCAACGGTATGGTGAATAGTTTCTTGTAAAAGATTTAAATCCACGTGAACATCAATTAACCAATCTACTAAGATAATTCTCATTCCTTCAGTAATTTTAGAATTTGGCAAAGGCCACTTATTAATGACAAATTTATTTTCTAAACTGAGAAGATAACTGTAAACATTTTTAGCATACTCGCTAACCAAAAAAACATCATTGCTATATAGTTTGTCAATGTCCTCAATTGCTTCTTTACTCCTACAAAGTTGTTCTGTATTCTTTAAAGATTTCTCCTGAAGTTTAAGATTAGCATTCTTCTGGAAATTAGAAACTGGTAGGTGTTTGGACTTATCTACAGTTTTCTGACCAACGGTAGAGATTTTCAAGTCAGCTACCTTTTTCGTGACATGCGAAGGGATGTTGCTAATCTCACGAAGTCCTTTTCTCTGTCTCTGAGAATCCAAAACTTCTCCCTTACAGATGAGTGGTTTCCGATCTTCCAAGTTCCAATGAATTCGGGTGTGTAAAGACATTTTTCAATTCGCAGATCAACTTTCATTCGCGGAATAAATGCTCAATCAGTCTGACAGTCAGATATCCAATCGATGAAATTAAAAATGTGCTTCAATGTTATTGCTCGAAAAATAAAAACTTACTTATGAAAAGCATGTGTTGGTTTTAAATTAAACTCAAAGAATAAAAATTACTTCAGGATTCACAAATTAAGTTCTTCAATTCATTTTCATCACAAGAATAGACTTGAACATAATGCCGCCAACTGACTTCTTTCAAATATTCAGAAAGACGTTATTCCTACTGAATCGATTATACTTTGAGACCTCTTTGTTTTTATACCTTTCAAGTTACTGTGACGTCTATAACGACATTTTAGTTAGGCCAAGATCTCTACTGATTATATTTTTAATAATTCTGTGTCAATTCACTTTATTCACTATGCCTATAAATTGTATATAATTTTATATTTCTCATTATCAGGTTTTTGTTTAAGTTTTGTCATATTTTTTAAAACACTAATAATAATGAAGATTTTTATAATTGATCTCACACCCCTCCCGTCAGGAGCGTCGTATAACCTAGGAAATCCGCTAGGGTTTATTAATCCTGGTGCTGCGGGTTCAAGTGTTGCACTGGATGATCTTTTATGCAAAATATAAAAGCTTACCCAAAGCCTCGAAAGGGGATAAAACCCCTATAAAAAATGGTAGAGTTTAAAAAACCCTTATATATATATATATGGGCACAGGAGGTATGAGGATATNCCTTTGGAGCTTAAAATAAGGTCCATTATATATATATATATATATGCAAACACACAGAAAGAGGGTTAAGGAAAAATTAATTCAGCTTCATCTCAATAGCTAATTTTTATTTGATATTTCTCTGGTAATCCTAGTTTAGTGAAGATTTACAATGAACCATTCGAAAAACCCCAGAGAACTTTGTTTATAAAGAAAGTTTTATTCATGTAATAATTCAATTGCGCTTTGAAAATGGAGTTTCCGGATTTTTTTTTTTTTTTGTTTTGTTTTGCCTTAAATAAGCTTAGGCTGATTGAAAATTGTAAGATGTTAACGGTGATACGTGCTTAAGTGAATGCCACTGCTGCAATTGGTTCGCTTGGTAATTTTCATGTAAGGCTGGCGAATTGTTGGGAAGATCGATAAAATAAAATAATAAAAAAAATCGAGGAAGATAGAAACATTTCATTTTACGAGTTCGGATATAGAAGAGTTTTAAATCGTTTAAGAACTGGAGCTCGGTTGCACGTATGAACACTTGAATTTCCATTTGCGAATCACTGCAGAAAATAAATTAAATCAAATCATTTATGAAACTTATTGATTACGAGTAATGAAATGAGGATGTCGTATGATAATAATGAGAAAAAACCTCAGCGTTCAAAGTTCACAGAAAATTCCCTAGGCCACCAGACATTGCTACCCTGAAAAGCGATGGTGTGTGTTTATTTAAATTGAAAAGGAATCATTCATCATGAATTGCTCGAACCTGGTCAGACCAATTATATACTATATTGTCTTGATTATTTGAAATAAAAACAACAAAAAAAACGGCCAATTAATTAATTTCGCATATCGAGGAGTGAGGTCGTACATTACGCAAATTTATTGAAAACTATTTAAATAAAGTAATGTGGAACAATTAGCGACAGAAAAAGAGACGAACTCCGCGGCTACCACAATTCAGAATCGTACCAAGTACCAACAGAAGAAATGCTGTCACCACTAGGACACGTTTACTCGGAGGACATAACCTATTTCTTTCTCACTACTGCTCGGAGATCTAGTCGAAAGACCCAGCCGACCAAATCCTCAAATCAAGGCAGAGGAAATGATCACCATCCCCTGGTTTCAGTCACACCACCAGTATCTTTGGCCAGACCCGCAACTTTTTGCAATTCTTTGGCCAGAACGGTTTCTGCAATTCCCTCGACCACCTTTGCAGAGTTTTGATTGAATTTTATCCAGTCGTACAAATCTTTGCGTTTAACGATAGCAGGAAGTGGTAGAAAAATCCTTTACTTAATAAACGTTAAATTAGCATTGATAGTTATATAAATTTTTACCTCACTTAATTATAATAGTAAGATACTTAAACAGCCGTAAATGAGTCAGTTCCTGAATTTGTTGCAATATACACCTTTGAGTTTCAGGGGATGCAGCAGTGGCCAGAAAAAAAACAAAAACAAGAAGAAAACAACGTTTTAATGTGTTTTCCCTTAAATAAACTACTTCATGGAAATTGTCGATAAACATGTCATTAATTGTGTAAATGTTTCTAGTTGCAATTATTGAGGAAAGAAAATTTGTTCATATTGAAATGAATTTTATTTTGGTTGATTACAATAAGGACTATTTTAATTGCCAGGAGCTCTGTGGAAGGGTCAGAACAGATAGGCGCAATTGAATATTTCAGTAAACTCGATAGTGTTTCGGGTGAAGTTTTAGGTTGGAGAAACTGGGTCACGGACAGGATCAGGCAAATAAAATACTCAAAATTGTTGGTTAATTATTTTATTATCGCCGATCATTCGACTTAATTTGTAAGTCATCATCAATTAACGGGGTTTAGATCTGGACTGTGAGATGTTACCATAAACCTCCCTCGGAAACAGACATCATTATTGGATGAGTCCAAACATTGGCAGTAATATAATAATTACCTAACAATTTTGGAGTATTTTATTTTTCTGATCCTGGCCGAAACCCTGACGAATTTCTCCAGCATAATACTCGACGGCCAACGAACCTCCAAACATGTCGTTTTAATTTAATTTCAATTTTTTTATAAATTGAATAGTCTATGCAGATTATCGCTACAATATTGCTGCTATAGTATTTTTCCTAATTTGTATTATATATAACTTTGTTTTAGGGAGGTTTCAGACAGGATCTAAACTAAAGAAAGACTGTTGTGGTAAGTTGTAAACTACGGTATTTAATTTTATAAGTATTATTTTTTTGTGGTATTTAATCCCACGTAAATTTTAACAATTTTTAGTGTAAGGGAACAGAATAAAAAATCTAACTGTCCCAGCCAGGACTCGAACCTGGATCTCCTGCTATCCGGGCCGGTGCATTTTCCATTTATGCNGGTTTATCTTTCTTATAGTAAATTATTTCGTACTCAAAATTTTTCGGAAGCAACCATATGTTAATATGAAACAACCTAATTTTATATGAGGTTGATCTATTTTTATATGAGGAGGTCTAAATTATGGATAATGAATTTCAAATTACTTTAAGGGCAATATGGTTGCACTTAACCTTAGGGCTTAAGCAATTTTAATGAATGCTTAAACTTAACCTTTAAATTCTCTTAATTTTTTATGTGATTCCAACAATTATCCAGTGGGAGAGTTGGAGAAGATGAAAGCATAACCATATATATTCCACTTATTATATCTTTATTTTATTTATAGTTTGTCTACTGCAGTAAAATTATTTTTTAAAGTGTAGGTTTAGTCTGTCCATGACCTTAATTAAAAATAAGGATGATCAAAACATGCTAAATTAGTTAAATTCTATCGACTTCACATTTTTATTTACACAGTTTTCATTGTATCTTTACCGTGACATATTGTCAAAGAAATAATTTTAAAATTTACATCATTTCAATAATTTTGTTTACTTTTTGTAGTTTTAGAATGGATATTATTATAGAAAACAAGTGCTTATAAAAATAGATTTTTAAATATGTGATAAATTCTTATGGAATAATTTACTGCATGATATCCCCTTTCTTGTTTAAAAAAATTATTATTTCAGCCTAACAGAGCCCAATCATTTTAACTGAGAATTAAGAATAAAGGATAAGAAGATCCCCATATATTAAATAGATTTTTAAATATGTGGAAAATATTTAATTCCCTCTCTCATCCTCGATATCCCCCCCCCCCTTCTTGACAATACCTGGGGTGACATCCGACACCATCAATAAATTCATTTACGTCAACCACGCCTGAAGACGGGCGAATCTACGAAAAACAAAATAGGAAAGAAAGATCAATCCACCATTAATCCTTTTTCAATATAGATAAAATCCTTCAGCTATCTCTTACACGATAGTAGGTTTGACATTTTTTTTTTACAAATTTCTAAAATTTACTATTGACATTAAAAGACTATTTTTTTTTTAAATATAAGATAAATATAATATTAAAAATTGTATCTGAGCAATTCAAGAGGTCCTTGAGATCTAAGTTAAAGAAAATGCTCAAAAAATTATTCTGGCTGTTCTATTTATTATTATCTCTAAACTAGTAATTCTGTTTTTACTCCTATTCCAAAACAATTGCCCCTTCCCTCATTAATGGTCCAGGTGACTGGACTTGTTTAGAACTCTCATAGAAGTGTCACTTGACCTCGGAATTTCTCTGAGAACCTCAGATGATCTAGATGACGTTGTACATTCCTTTAGCACAAACGTACAGCAATGCATATGGCTAATCTCAAACCAAAATGTACCAAATACTCTTCTGAGTCCCAAAAACTACTCCCAGATTCGCTTAAAAAGCTCATAATAGCGAAATTCCACTCAAGGGCATTGTTCCAAAAATATAGACACCCCACAGATTGCGAAGACTTCAATTGACTTTCCAGACTTGTAAAACAAAAATTATGTTCTTTAAGAAATCAGACCTTTATGCCTATCTGTCTACCCTCTCAGCAGGAGACAAATCCCTCTGGATTGCTACTCGCAGAATCCTCAAGAGCCATGAAGCTTCTACTCCCTTGCGTCGAGGAGATGGCTCCTGGGCCTCTTCTGACAAAGACAAGGACGAAATGTTTAAACAGCATCTCAAGCAAACATTTACTCCTCATTCAGATCCCTTTGGCCTCCAATGCCATGGAGACTGAGGAGTCTCTGGACACGCCATTACCTATGTCTTTACCACTCAAGACAGTAACACGTTTTGAGTTATATAACAAGTATATAATCTCTCATCTGCCTGAACGCAAATCAACCGGATATAATTTAATCACCGGTTAAATTCTCCGTAATCTTCCCAAAAAGGCAATTGTATTCTTGACCTACATTTATAATTGCATATTCAGAACTACCCACTTCCCTCTCCTCTGGAAATATTCTGATATAATACTATTTCCCAAACCTGAAAAATCACCACATAACCCCCCATCCTATGAGTCTCCTTACGTCACTTTCTAAGGTAATCAAAAAAATTCTGTTAAAACGAATGATGCTTTCCGTTGAACCCTTCAAAATTCTCCCAAATCATCAGTTTGGCTTCAGAAGTAAGCATTCTACTATCCAGCAAGTGTTACGCTTCATAGACTACATTTCCTCTTCCCTTGAACGCAAAGAGTGCTGCCCAGGAGCTTTTTTGGATGTTTCTCAAGCATTTGATAGACTGCTTAAGAAACAGTGGTCTCCTGTTTAAACTGAAATCCATACTTCCTAGTAACACTTACCTAATCATTAAGTCTTACTTATTTATGCAGTAACTCTGCAGTGAAATTAGAATAAGTTTTCCATAGGCAAAATTTAAAACAACCAAAGCTGGGCTTTAATTTTTAAGTAAGAAGAGACTGTTAATTGTATTCTGTATTTTAAGGGTAACTCTCCTGCATCTACTAGAATACTAGTATTTTGCCAATTACTTGCCTTACCATATCCTATACTTCTTTAGGTGAAGTATTATAATTAATCTTATTAATGAATTTTCTTCATGAATATTTTTTTTCATTTATATTTCTAATTAATATAATAAATCTGGAGAAGATAAGTTTAAATCGGCTAGATTCAAAAAATCTTTTTTTGAAAAGTATAGGAAGAATTGGTTCAAATATAAAGTAATTTTTCAAAAGTTGTGAGGATAAATAACTAATTTATTTATTATAGTTAATGAAGAAGGTGCTAAGCAGCATAAACTGGTATTTTTCATAAAGTGTAAATTGATTTTATTAATAAAAAAATATGAATAAAATTTCAGACATTCTGAAATGCCCATTCGGGCATTATGGGCTTCATTAGCTACTCACCCCATCTTCCATAAATAAATTTTGATATGCCAATAGTATCACCTGTTGAACACAGAAAAACAATTAATAATAAATATTACAGTCCTTAAATGGTAAAGAAAAATAATGTTTTTACCGTTTCTTCTTCCGGGTTGGACCGTGTCAAATTGGTGTTATTTGCCGAGCTTTCGCACATCATGTGATGGCTTCTTCAGGGCTGAAAAGAGAAGAAGAATCCATCACATGATGTGCGAAAGCTCGGCAAATAACACCAATTTGACACGGTCCAACCCGGAAGAAGAAACGGTAAATACTTCTGACAACCGTCGAAGCCTATGTGAACAAAAAATAATGTTCCCTAACAGATAAATAATACGCACTAAATTAATTTTATGATGATCCACAAAATAAATTTATGGATATATGAAAGTCTTGTAAGAAAATCATTATTCCTACAACATTGCAGAACCACAAAGATGTACATTTAAAATGTCAATTCAAGTAATAAGTTTTAATTCTCCTGGGGTTTATTTCTCTATATAATTAATGTAATAATAACATTTTAAAAATTAATTTATTGGGCTGCTAAATTCTGTCAGTAATCTAAAGTAATATAAATTTGGTAATTACTCACAATGTTGTTCAATGGCTGTGAGTGGGATTAACATGAGAGAGAGAACGGCTAGTGCCGAAACTCCGAAAGGAAAAAAAAAAAAAAAAAGTTAATAAAACATTTAACTAAAAAATAAATAATTTAACTATGTTTTCTTGTTATAGAAGATTACAGGAAAGTAATCTTCTATAACAAGAAGATTAAACCGTCTAGGATTCTCGGGGTGGGTTTTGGGGGGATAGTTCATTGGCTAAGGGATTTGGATGTTATATGGAATTTGGAGAAATGAACCGGAATTAAGTTTTTAAAGAAGTCGATTTTGAGGTCATTGTGGAGAGTAGAGTTGGACACATAGAAGAGAGCATTAACAATGGTTCTGAGGACTTTAGACTAGAAGGGTTGAATGTTGGAAGGTTTAGCAGTGCCCCAGAGTTCTATATTGTATGTCCAAATACGTTAAGAATTGTTTTGTATATTGTTAATTTGTTGTGTACTGATCATGTTTGATGTTCACCTAGTAGTCCATATAATAGTCTGTAGCATCTTATGTGTTCTATCCAAGTGAGACTTGAATCCAAGTAGAAACCGAGGTATCTTACGGAGTTGGATTGGGAAGTAGGAATTTCGTTGAAGGATAGATTGGTGAGATGCACAACACAACTATAATTGTTGTTTGTATCTTGGCAGACTTTATTCTAGACGTTTGATTACCAAATTATGTAAAAAAAAAAAAAAAAAAAAAAAAGTAGTTAAACAACTTGAGGGCCCCATACATATTAATGCACTTATTTGACACCTGTCACTTCATGTAATAACCTGTAATGTAACCTTCCCTTCATTAAATAGTTTTATTTGAAAAATGATTTTATAAATAAATAAAAGTTGAAATAAAAAGTTTTAAAATAGATTGTATTTCACATTCAAAAGTATGAAAACAATTTTTTATTTCATGTTTTTACTTTTACACACATACACACGTACGCATGCACAAAATCTTTTTCAAATGGAGAATTTTTTGACTGTAGATATTATTATTAGATGATTTTAGTTGGGGTTCGGTCAAGGTAGATCCGAAAGAAAAATAAAAATTAAAAAAAAAAGCATATTTTTTTTAAAGATTATCGTTTAGAGATAAATGAATAATAATAAATTCTCATGGCTGTAAATGAAATATTTTATTGAAAAATAAAACTAGCTAAATTTCATTAAAGAAAATTTAGAATCATTCTCGAATAATATTAAATAATAATGAATTATAGTTTCCTATCTTCATTTTAAAAGTAATTAACGATTTTGAGGTTCAAGAAGTCTAATTTTGGAACAGTTCTTATTCTACATATATTCTTATGCATTAGTTAAAAGCAATAGGTATAGTTAATAGTTAATAGTTAATTTTTTTACTCAACCCGTCATATGCCTTGCCTGAATGTAAATATTTAGTTACGGCATCACTAGAGAATGTGATTAAAATAATAAGAAAAAGAATCACCAGAAAAAGCTCTAATGACATAATATATATCAAAATCAGAAAAAATAAAGTTTTTATTTAATAAACATAATTTTAGTAAAAAAAAAAACTAAAAAAAAACTGACTGTAATTCAACAAATTGGAAGAATTCAAAGTGAGTTTTCTCCATTATATGTAAATATTAATATAATGCTTAACAGATTGTAATTACAATAATACATTCTTATGCTTAAAAATAATTGATTCTATCATATTTTTTGGAAAATGACATTTATGACATATAATATTAATGTTATAAATATAATATTATGACAGCTAAGCCTCTGAACAAAAAACCTCATCTCTACATTAGACATAACAAGATGAGTCATCCTGAGAATCAAAGTGATCTGGTCATAAAATGGGGTATTTATAACAATATATTTACTGTTTTGTCATGTGATGGAAGACAGCTTCTTAAATGATTGGTCTGGTAAAGTTAAAACAGAACAGTCCAGTCTAACATTAAGAAAGAAGTCAATTAAAGAGAACTTATTGATTCAATGTAATGTTTATCACGTGATATTCAGAATGGAAGATGGAGGGTTTACACAAATTGCTCAAGTGGTTCAAATAAGTGAGGCAAGGATAATCAAACATGCTTAAATAAAATTCAATTTTGTCAAGAATAATTTTAAGGTATCTTTTGAAAAATATGTGAAAAAAATAATTATGGGTATGTTTTGACATATCAATGTTTGCATCCACTTATCATACTCATATACAATCTAGTTGTGAGCTCATCTTATTAATAACAGATCCAATTACCTGTAGGTTTCACAGTATATGTGGTGTCACTGTAAGTAAAGGGTTGCTCCACTTGTTCAAATATCTTTCTTGAAACTTCTTTCTGTCTGAATGGTACATTATTAACTAAAGAGTAGTTCAGTGAGGCTAGAAATATTTCCCATCTTGGTTTATAATAATCTTTCATCATACCTAAATGTATAAAATTTCATAAAGTGAACAAAATATGTGAATATTTAACACAATAAAATATTGTGCTTCGATAAATATTTTTGTACTTATTATTAACTTGCCTGACCACTGCTTGTTTGCATAGTCTTTAATCTCCCCATTTGGTCCCCAAAGGGTTATTTGATTTTTTGCATTTCTGATGTAAATTCTTTCTTCCTGGAAGTATATTACACCTATATTATTTTTCTTGTAACCTTGAGCAATGGAAACAAAAGGAAATTTAGATGGGGAGTTAACATACAATACGAGTGCTATATTATGACCACATCCAGATGTTCCTGGTTCATCAAATAATTGTGAAGTTAACAAAATTACAAAGCTTGAACAATTATGAAGTTGATAAGTCCCGGTCAATCCACTCTTGACTTGAGCCATTTCTTTTGATATAGAAGGATGAGGAATTAAGAAGCAAAATTGAAAAATTGTTAATATTTTAGAAACATATATATAATTTTTAAAAAATTGACATAAGTGATACATTTTAGACAAATTTTGTAAAAGCTCGGTCTCCAGGTATTAGAGAGTATCTAGAGGTAGGAATTGATATGGTGACTCTATGACAACATTATATTGAGTCCAAAGGATGCCTTAAAATTAGGTAAAAGACAAAACATTAGGCTTGGAAACAAATATTTCTGATTTTTCACAAGTGGCTTATTCTCCTAAATAGTCAACTAATTTCATCTATAAAATGTTAATTTCAAACATTTATGTTATATAATATTATCAACTGGCTAAACTGAATAGGAACTGTGTAATCTCCTTGTATCATAGTTGAAATTTTAATGTCTTATAATAAAAATATATATAATCAATAAACAACTTTGGGTTAGTTTTTGTTTCTCTCATTAATTAAATATTTTGGCACTTGACAATTGAGTTAGTCCCCCAATCCTATTCGTCTGATTTGGCTCAATAACCAACTAAGCCTTCCTTTATACAACTGAAAATGAAATGTCAAGTTTCATAAAGAAAACAATAACTGATTTTAGCTGAAAATTGTAAATCCGCACACTTGTGTAACTCATAAAATATTTATTCTATGAAAAAATGCATCTGTTGAGTTTCATTACTCTATGCTAAATGTTTTGCTCAATTTTGAATTAGCACCAAACATTTCAGGTAGTTCCCCACATATATTCATCAAATGTTGTTCAATAATAGAGTCAGCCTTTCACTTTACATATAGAAGAAATCTACCACAATTAATTAAAGAAAGCAACTAATTGCAGTTTCTAGGCCATAAAATTAAAACACACTCCAGATAAGTCCTCAATACTAATTTTTCTATTTAGCAGTGTAACTTCTAAAATATTCATTTATTTATTATAAAAAAATATGTTATTAAATCTGTTTTGATTGTTTTACATTAATCTAAACTACATATTATACTTGCTACACCAAAGATTATTGTATTAGCACTTGACATTTCAGATAATCAAATTATATTCATCTGATTTTACTCTATAATAAAGACAGCATTTCATTTAAGAGAGGCATGATACATTTCATCAAGAAAAACTGAAAATTATGGTCTTAATGTAGAGCATTGAAATACACACAAATGCTTGCACAAACACATTTTAGTGACTACCATTTTTCGTATCTAGTTAGAAGAATCAGAGAAAATATTAAACATTAAAAAAAAAATCTGCTATGAGTACAACCTTAATAATGACATATATGGAGTGGCTAAAAATGGGCTGCACAATTTAAAAAAAAAAAAGGTATTTTTAACTTACCAGAGGAGAATTAGCCTGTGCTGCAGCAGAGCTTATCCAATTTCCCAGAAGGTACTTTGAATTACTTGCCAGTATATTTTCCATGTCATCTAGTACACTTAAGAATGATTCAGCATACTCTCTGAAATAAAATAAAATCTTTAGAAAAACTAATAAAATTCAGTAAAATATATGTTCATTTTATTTGGAAATGCCTGAAATTATTGGCTCATTACTTTTACAGTTAAATCAGTAACAGAAAGATTTATTCAACTAATCAATGATAAATATTTAATCTATTTTCTTAATGAAAATGTTATAAAATTCAAAAAAAGGATTTTTTTCCCATTTGTTTTTTAATAAATGGTATTAGTTTCGAACTAAGAAATGTCAAGTTTGCAAGAAAGTCTTTTATATCATTTTATATTTTTCTTCACCAATGCAATAGTTTGAAGCAGGTAACATATTTTTGGCTCCTATGTTACCATTAGTATTGATACTACTACTACTACTACTAGTAATACTTTCATTATATACAGACCAATGTTTTTGACCATTTTTTTTATTTATTTCCCATATCATTTATGTCCCTTGGGCAAATTCATGCATTCCCAAAATCCCCTATTCCTTCTACCTTTAGGTTTCTCCTGATGAGCTCCTCTCTGTGTACTTTTCTGAGGTCACTCCTCCGATACACTAATAATTGATATAAGTAATAACTGATAATAGTAATAATGTGATATCAAGAGTATGAATGTAGAAAGCTATGTAAGAAAATTTAAAGTTTATGAAAAACAATTTGAAAAAGAGCCAATTTGAAAATATTTCAACATTCTAAAAACCATCAGCCCTCCGTCTCAATAAACCTGTCAAACATTTTTCCCAGTTCCAAAGTCACTTATTCCCAATAATACCCTTCCTTTTTTCCTCTGTCCTTTTTATTGCCCTCTCGCAACAAGCCGCTTTCCATTTGCACCTTCCGCCTTGTACCTTCTCCCCCACTCCTTTTACCTCTATCTTTGTGTAAAAGTAAAATTTATATAATTTAGTCATGGAAATGTGAACTTAGGGACAGGACGTCCTCTCTCATCTTCATGATAGGTAGGTGTGGCAAATTACTGCTTTAATGATATTTCAATTTTTTTCTTGTCAATAAGCTGTTTGTTTGCATGTTTTTTTTCAAATTGGCTCTTTTTCAAATTGTTTTTCATAAACTTTAAATTTTCTTACATAGCTTTCTACATTCATACTCTTGATATCACATTATATTATTGCAATTCTCTATTATACTAATTTAAATTATTATTGTATTCTCATGACATTATATTTCTACAGCCCTGAAGATGGCTTACAATATAAGCCAAAATGTTGGCAGATAATCCTTTATTAAAAAAATACATTTTTTAAATTTGTGTTTTTTGGATCTTCCTTGACCGAACCCCAACTAAAATCATCTTAGAAAAAAAATTTTGCTTTGAGCTACTTAAAAAATATAGAAAAACTAATTGGTTGAAAATAAAACTAAGTACTTTGAAAATAAAATTTATAAGCATTTGTGTAAAGTGAATAAAAGAACACTATTGGAAGGAATTTATAGAATAAAAAAAATTAAGAATATTGAAGCTAATAAAGAATTTTGGAAAGCAGTTCAAAATAATTTTATAGTAGAATGTATTTATGATCGAGTACAAATTATCTCCCTATTCATTACTTTTCATCAAATGTAATGAATGGGTAGATAATTTATTGAATATGCATAATCATGGGAGAACCTATTTATTATACAGCACCTTTTGGAAATAGAACCCTGAATTATGTGAGCCTTTTAGTTTAATTGAACCTAAGGTTGTTATAAATAAATTGAAGGCAAATAAAGCACCTGGCATCTCTAATAAGATAAGTTTCATGATAAAAATCTTTGAATACTTATTGTGAACAATGGAATTTAAAAATAAACTTAAAAAATCAAAAAATTATGATTTTTAGAAATGGAGAAAAATATATAATGGAGAACCAATTGAAATATAGCTATTTAGGAGTTATCCTTAAACCTTTGTTTAAATAAACATTTCACTAATAAGTTAACCAAAGCAATGACTGCTATTAAGGTAACATGTAAAACATTCTTAGGTAATAGTGGAATTTATTAAGAATAAAAAATAAGTGTATTTATGGCAGTATTTGGAGTATTCATAGAGTATGGTGCTCAAGTATGGGGAAGTCAGCATATCTCTATATTATGTAATAGACACAGAGACAGCTCCCTGTGAAATGAGTACAATTTTTCTTTAAGAAAATATTTAATTTACCCCAATGTATCCCAGACTTTAATGACATACCTTGAAATAGTTCTAATACCCCTTTATCAGCACACAAATAAATTACACTATGCCTATTTTCTAAAACTTATGAATTTTCCAAGAAATAGATTTCCCTTTATTTTGGCAGGAAATATTATTAGAAAAAATATATTTTGGTATAAGGAGCTGAAGGACATACTATCAGCAAATAACTTAAATATTAATTTAGATATAAAAAATACTGAAAACGGGTCAGACAATTTTGAAAATATTCATAAGGTTATAGGTAAAAATTTGCAAAAAAAATACAATTATTGAGGTACAAATTCAAAGGCCATGAGTTATACAGCGTATTACATCAACAACTGAACAATTTAAATTATTTAAGAAAAGAAAATAATTCCAATAACTTTTATGAATATAATTAAACTAAGGTTGAAAGAAAAACAAATAATTGAATTTCAAAAACAAATTGAACCAAATAATTGGTTGTTAAAAGTAAATAAAAAATTACATGGTGAAGGAAGATGAAGGAATATGTTCACTTCAACACAAGAGAAACAGAGGATACTTACCACATTATTGCACTAAGTCCTATATTCACAAAATATCCTTTGGAGTGAGTTATCTTATTAGATT
Organism: Oncopeltus fasciatus; assembly: GCA_000696205.2. Classification (NCBI taxonomy): domain Eukaryota; kingdom Metazoa; phylum Arthropoda; class Insecta; order Hemiptera; family Lygaeidae; genus Oncopeltus; species Oncopeltus fasciatus. The sequence goes on along the minus strand of KZ808643.1, from coordinate 12,703 downwards.
ATACATATATAT